>JAJOZX010001349.1:645000-657500 GCA_023014485.1 Bathynomus jamesi | reverse complement strand
AATTAAATCTGGTTTTTGTTTCATGTGACCTTATTCAGCCAATCAGAGACGTGCATTTTGAATCTCCCATAATGCATACTCATTCCAAAATGCTTTTTCAGTTCGCTTTTCGCTATGGTTTGTGGAGGTTGTGATTTAGGTTACTATCAATTAATACAAGATATTTATAAAAAAGAAGACGGTGCTGAAGTTTTCTTTACCAGTCACGGTGTTTTACCTACTCGTGTTATTTGTCCGCAGTGTGGTTATGAGTGTAATTACCGTATAGACAAGTTGCTGACCAAATTTATTGCAAAAGAGTTAGGTTAGGTAAAACATTTTTCTGGTGTTTTTTGGTGTGTTTTATTCAAATCCGAACTTCGTTTCTTTGGGAAATGAGCCGTTTTTGAGAAATTTTAAATTGAAAATTTCTAAAAAACGGCTCATTTCCCAAACGAAGTTCAGATTTGAACAAATCACACCAAAAAACCCCAGAAAAAGTGGTTTTAGTTCATAAGAAGAGGGAGCACTAAAACGAAATTACCCAAATTTGTATGCGCTCCCACAATTTTCATTTCTATATTTATTATATATATATATATATATATATATTATATCTATATATAATTATATATATATAATATAATTTTTTTATATTATATATAATATATATATATATATATACACAGGGTGTCCCATAAGTCCGGCATCATAGGAGAAATTCATATTTTTTCTATTTCTACAAACCATAATTCATATTTTTCTTATGCTCGGGATGCCAATTTCCCGTCCACCATTCTGTTTAGTGACGAGGCTGTTTTTATGGAAATGGTGAGGTAAATCGACAGAACACCCGCTACTGGTCTCAAAACAACCCTCACTGGTATACCTCTTCAAAGGAGCAAGGTGCATCTCGGGTGATGGTCTGGTGTGGCATTTGGAAGGATCGCATCATAGGCCCCCTCTTTTTCGATGAACATGTCACTGGAGGCACCTACCTACGTATGCTCAAGGAAGAAGCATTTCCCAGTGTCTTGAACGAAGAAGGAAATTTCCCAACGTGGTTCCAGCAAGACGGCGCTCCTGCACATTACAACACCCAAGGGAATACCTGTACCAACAATTCCTTGGTCATTGGATAGGACGTCGAGGGCCTGTGGAATGGCCAGCTAGAAGCCCGGATCTCACGCCACTAGATTTTTATCTCTGGGGCTACTTGAAAGCGCTGGTATACGCAGAGAAAATTAGGTGTTGAACACTTGCGGCAGCGCATTATTGGGGCATGTAACACGATTACTCCTGACATCATTCACCGTGTGCTTGCTGACTAGGTGTCACGTCTGAATTTGTGTATTGAAAACAATGGTGGACATATTGAGCACGTTCTGTAAATAAAAGCTTTTGTTTTGCCTTTTTTTATTATTTTTCCTATGATGCCCGACTTATGGGACACCCTGTGTGTATATATATATATATATATATTTTATATATATGTGTGTATATATATATATATATTTATATATATGTGTATATATATTATATATGAAGATTATTTCACGAAAGTGATACGTGAAAAATATTTATGATGAATAAAACCACGAACGGAAAAGAAACACAAAGTGGTGCTCAAGCGCTTTCGTCTAATGACATCCTGAGGAACACTGGAGTGAAAGGAGAGTTCAAGACAATATATAGGTTACAAAAATAAACATTATATATATATATGTATATATATGTGTGTGTATTATATATATAGTAAGTATAGAAATAAAAAATTGTGGGAGGAGCAAACACATTTGTACGGAAAAATGACAATTTTAGCACTTTGCCCGAAATTCAACAAATTCAAATGGCTTGTTTCCAGCCAATTTTTTTATAGTTATTGTCTGAATGGTAAACAAGTCACAAAAGAATAAAGAAATAAAAATAAATCTAAATTGGAAAAATTACAAAATAATGCCTTAGTGATATATACGTCACAACCGAAATAAACAAAGAAATAAACCAACAGATAAAAAAAAAAAAAATTGTAAATGGAGTCTACAAATTCAAGCTCAAAAGGAAAGTTTACAATCAATTTAATAGATGATGCCAAAATGATATATATGTCACAAAGAAATAAAATAAAGAAATAAACCAAAAAAAATAAATTGAAAAATAAATTGTAAGAGAGGCACCCAAATTTATAAGGGAAAGAAATTACCAAAGGTTTTCTAGTTATTGTCTGAATCATGCATACTATGGTCACAACGAATAAAAAAAAGTACAAGTAAATAAAATTGGAAACAAAATGATGCCTAGATGATATATAAAGAACTATAAAATATATACGACATATATAAGGTATATATATATATGAAATATAAACGCAATATATATGACGAATATATATATATACATAAGGGAAAAATTACCAAAGGTTTTATAGTTATTGTCTGAAACATCCGTAGGTCACAAAAAATAAAGAAATAAAAATAAATATAAATTGGAAAAATTACAAATAATGCCTCAATATATATAAAAAAAAAAAATTAGAAATACGTACAACTACACATGTACACATATACACCCGCATAACCAAATATATACATATATATACATACTACATACATATACATACATACATACATATATATATACATACATACACATATATATATACATACATACACATACATATACATATATATAAGAAATACGCATACAACAATAAGTTGAAAAATAAAATTGTAAGAGAAACATACAAATTTATAAGGAAAAAGAGACAAAAAAAACAAATTTTTACCAAAGGTTTAGCAACCTGCCCTTTTTGTTCAAATCCATTCTGAAGGAATTCAGAGCAACGGGATCGAGTTGAACCAGACCTTTACTCATGTAAGTTATTTGTAAGTTGAATTATAGCAGACTCAAGAATATTTCTATTAACAATGTTGCTAGAGTGAAGCAAAACTGAAGCATTATTCCAATCAATACAATGGGATAACTCTGACAAATGGACAAAAAGGGCACTGGACAACTGTCCCGTTCTAACGGAATATTGATGCTGTTTTACGCGCTTTTGCAAATCCTTTCCCGTCTGACCTATGTAAAAGGAATCACATTGCTTACACCCAATTTTGTATATAATGCCTAAATTATTGGAGGGCTATTTTTTACTATGATGTTTTTCACAATATTGTGTTATGAAAAAACCACACTGATATCCAAAAGTTTAAGTACATTAGCAATGCCTAAGAAGCCCGGGAAAAATGGAAGTACTAAAAATTCTTTGACAAGGTGTGAGTGTTATTATTCACACGATAAGATTTCGTTTAGCCTTATTAAGACAAGATTCCATGAACGCAGATGGGTAACACAGCTCACTTCCAATACCGTTGATATTTTCCAATTCAGCATCGATGTATTCCGGACTGGCGATCCTAAGAGCGCGAAAAAACATTGAGGAAAATATGGCCTTCTTAATAGGGGTGTCATGTCCAGAGTAAAAGTGTACGTAGGACAAATTGTTTGTTTTTTTCGATAGATACTAAACTTAAAACTGGGCTATCCCTATGTACACGCACATCCAAAAACAGGAGTTTGTTGTCTTGTTCCACTTCTAAAGTAAACTTAATGGAGGGACTTGGTCATTTAACTGAAGGAGGAAATCATCCAGGTCACGATTCTTGGGCCAGATACACAAAATATCGTCGACGTACCGCAACCATGGGATGCCAACCCCCAGGATTCTCGGAATGTAAGTAATTTCAAAAAACTCCATATAAATATTGGAGAGAAGGGGCGAGAAAGGGTTGCCCATGGCCATCCCAAAAACTTGTTGATAATGCTCGCCATTGAAAGTGAATTTACAATCCTTGATACAAAGCTTAATAAGTTCCAAAACAATGTGTGCAGGTAATGGCAGATCATAGTCATGTAATTCTCGGGCGAGAAAGTCAAGCATATCATCAATCGGCACTTTTGTGAACAATTAACAAACGTCAAAACTGATCAATCTATCGTTGGTTTAATGCGAACAGTATTCAATTTTTCAGTAAGATCCATGGAATTTTTTACGTGTGAATCAGAGATAGTTCCAAGAATGGGGGACAAGACAATAACAAGCCATTTGGAGAGTTTATAGGTAATAGAGCCCACCGAGCTAATAATAGGGCGCATAGGGTTGCCCGGTTTGTGGGTTTTAATAAGACCATAAAGGTAAGACAGAGAAGGTGAAGTGGACAAGAAAAGGGGAATTAAGTCCTTATGATCTTTGAGAATGCGTTTCAAGCCACTATTGAATGATTTGATGACATCATCCTGCGGGTTCTTCCTAAGTTTCACGTATGTGGCGGGGTCCTGAAGCAGCTCGTTCATCTTTCCAATGTAGTCCACTTTGTGCATAATGACTAAGGTGTTAGCCTTGTCTGCTTTAGTAATATGGAGCTCACTATCTTTTTTTAATTGTGAAAGGCTATTGCGGAAACGTTTAGGAAAGTTATCTTCGTAAGTAATATTCGCAGCACCATAAACAAGGCCTTTAACTCTGTTAACCAAAGACTGAGGAAGGTTACACTGTTTTTTCAAAACAAGCAATACTATGACAAATTTGTAAAGCAGTAGGTTTTTTAACAATAAAAAAGGACATACCAAATCCAAGGGCACTTTTTGCATCGTCACTAATGTTTTTCGAAGAAAGGTTCACAACACATTTTGAGCAGCTTTTTTACTCCACTGACTATTTCGAATGAGATAATTTTGCGATCCAAATGTTTCGAAGTGAAGAAGTTCTCCGACGCAACTCGTAAATTTCATCAAACAAAGGTTGGATCCACGGTTGGGGAATAACAGTCAAAAAATTACGTTTGGCAATGCCTAAATTTTTGAAGGGGACCACTCATTTTGTCTGGTGACTTCAATATGTTTCTTTAAAATTACTCTGCTAAAGCTGTTGAACGGATGGTCGTCCATTTGTCTAAGGCGAATCGGAAGGAGGGACTTGGGAAGGACCTGCTCCTCTAGACAATTAGTAAGAAACTTTCGTCGGATACGAATTGCATGCCCCTTCATTAATGTAGAAGAAAACACAGACACAAACGGAGACAATAGAGGGAACAGCAAGGCGAAGGAACGCGTGGTGTTCATTATATGAAAATTATTTCACGAGAGTGACACGTGTAAAATATTTATGATGAGTAAAACCACGAAGGGAAAAGAAACACAAAGTGGTGCTCAAGCGCTTTCGTATAATGACATCCTCAGGAACACTGGGCCAGATAGTTTGTGTATCTGGCCCATGAATCGTGACCTGGATGATTTCCTCCTTCAGTTAAATGACCAAGTCCCCTCCATTAAGTTTACTTTAGAAGTGGAACAAGACAACTCAATCCTGTTTTTGGATGTGCGTGTACATAGGGATAGCCCAGGTTTTAAGTTTAGTATCTATCGGAAAAAACAAACAATTTGTCCTACGTACACTTTTACTCTGGACATGACACCCCTATTTCAAGGCCATATTTTCCTCAATGTTTTTCCGCGCTCTTAGGATCGCCAGTCCGGAATACATCGATGCTGAATTGGAAAATATCAACGGTATTGGAAGTGAGCTGTGTTACCCATCTGCGTTCATGGAATCTTGTCTTAATAAGGCTAAACGAACCTTCTATCGTGTGAATAATAACACACACACCTTGTCAAAGAATATTTTAGTACTTCCATTTTTCCCGGGTTTCTTAGGCATTACTAATGTACTTAAACTTTTGGATATCAGTGTAGTTTTTTCATATAACAATATTGTGAAAAACATCATAGTAAAAAATAGCCCTCCAATAATTTAGGCATTATATACAAAATTGGGTGTAAGCAATGTGATTCCTTTTACGTAGGTCAGACGGGAAAGGATTTGAAAAAGCGCGTAAAACAGCATCAATATTCCGTTAGAACAGGACAGTTGTCCAGTGCCCTTTTTGTCCATTTGTCAGAGTTATCCCATTGTATTGATTGGAATAATACTTCAGTTTTGTTTCACTCTAGCAACATTGTTAATAGAAATATTCTTGAGTCTGCTATAATTCAACTTACAAATAACTTACATGAGTAAAGGTCTGTTTCAACTCGATCCCGTTGCTCTGAATTCCTTCAGAATGGATTTGAACAAAAAGGGCAGGTTGCTAAACCTTTGGTAAAAATTTGTTTTTTTTTTTGGCTCTTTTTCCTTATAAATTTGTATGTTTCTCTTACAATTTTATTTTTCAATTTATTGTTGTATGCGTATTTCTTATGTATGTGTATGTATGTATGTATATGTGTATATATATGTATATATTTGGTTATGCGGGTGTACATGTGTAGTACGTATTTCTAAAAAAAAAAATTTTTATATATTGAGGCATTATTTGTAATTTTTCCAATTTATATTTATATTTCTTTATTCTTTTGTGACCTACGGATGTTTCAGACAATAACTATAAAACCTTTGGTAATTTTTCCCTTATGTGTATGTAGATATATATATATATATATATATATATATATATATAATATATTCCTCATATATATTGCGTTTATATTTCATATATATATCGGGTGCGGCAAAAGTAACGCCCTTTTAATAATTGTATCTTTATAGTTTTATACAGTATAATTTTTTAGTTTTATATTGTATCATTTTGTTATTTTTTAGTTTTTACTGAAAAAGTACTTATTATTTTTCTTAAAATGCTGTATTTTTCTTAAAAACCTTATTATTTCTCTTAAAATGCTATAATTGATTTATTTCCTTCAATAAAAGAATAAACTAAAAAGGGCGTTATTTTTGCCGCACCCGGTATATACCTTATATATGTCGTATATATTTTTATAGTTCTTTATATATCATCTAGGCATTTTGTTTTCCAATTTATATTTACTTGTACTTTTTTATTCGTTTGTGACCATAGTATGCATGATTCCGACAATAACTAAAAAACCTTTGGTAATTTTTTTCCCTTATAAATTTGGGTGCCTCTCTTACAATTTATTTTTTTTTGTTTATTTCTTTATTTTATTTCTTTGTGACATATATATCATTTTGGCATCATCTATTAAATTGATTGTAAACTTTCCTTTTGAGCTTGAATTTGTAGACTCCATTTACAATTTTTGTTTTTTTTTATCTGTTGGTTTATTTCTGTTTATTTCGGTTGTGACGTATATATCACTAAGGCATTATTTTGTAATTTTTCCGATTTATATTTATTTTTATTTCTTTATTCTTTTGTGACTTGTTTACCATTCAGACAATAACTATAAAAAATTGGCTGGAACCAAGCCATTTGAATTTATGTTGAATTTCGGGCAAAGTGCTAAAATTGTCATTTTTCCGTGCAAATGTGTTTGCTCCTCACAATTTTTTATTTCTCTATACTTACTATATATATATATATATATATATATATATTATATACAGTATATATATATGTGTATTTTGTAACATATATTGTCTTGACTCTCCTTTCACTCCAGTGTTCCTGAGGATGTCATTAGACGAAAGCGCTGAGCACCACTTTGTGTTTCTTTTTCCCTTCGTGGTTTTATTCATCATATATATATTTATATTTATTTATATTTATATTTATTTTTATTTATTTATATTTATTCATATTTATATATGTTTATATATATATTTGTTTATATTATATATATATATATATGTTTATATATTAATTGTTTATATATGTTTATATATATTTATATATAATTTGTTTATATATGTATATATATATTTATATATATGTATATATATATATATATTTATATATATAATATATATATATATATATTATTTATATATATAAAATATATATATATATATATATATACAGGGTGTCCCATAAGTCCGGCATCATAGGAAAAATTCATATTTTTCTATTTCTAGAAACCATAATTCATATTTTTCTTTCTACAGGCCATAATGTCTGTGAGCAAGGAAGAACGAATCCAGATAATTCTACTCATAGGAAATCGGAGTCAAAGAGAGGCCCCTGCTGAATTTAAGACTGCATCCAGACACAACTCTGTGTTATTGGCTCGCGGTCTGGATGCAGTCTGTTAAATTCAGCAGCGGCCTCTCTTTGACTCCGATTTCCTATGAGTAGAATTATCTGGATTCGTTCTTCCCTGCTCACAGACATTATGGCCTGTAGAAAGAGAAAAATATGAATTATGGTGTGTAGAAATAGAAAAATATGAATTTCTCCTATGATGCCGGACTTATGGGACACCCTGTATATATATATATATTTATATTTATGTATGTATATATTTATATTTATGTATGTATATATTTATATTTATATATATTTATATATATATATTTATATACAGGGCTATTCAAACTGATTCATCCGATTTCAACTGAGAATACTTCCGTACCTATCAACCGTGCATCAACTGGGCATACACCACATGAATGAGGAAATCTCCAAGTTTCACAAGATCACCGCGAGAGGGCTCGAAAGTCACGCCGTGGCCTAGCCTAGCAACAAACAGTCAGTGTGAAAATGGCGTCCGCACAGCAGAAGGCGTTTTGTGTGTTGCAGTTTTCGAGCTGTAAATCGGTAGTCACAGTGCAGCGTGAGTTTCGGATGCTCTGAGCACCCGGTGGATCTGTTCTGTAACGTCGACGAAACACGCTGCACTGTGACTACCGATTTACAGCTCGAAAACTGCAACACAAAACGCCTTCTGCTGTGCGGACGCCATTTTCACACTGACTGTTTGTTGCTAGGCTAGGCCACGGCGTGACTTTGTTGCCCTCTCGCGGTGATCTTGTAAAACTTGGAGATTTCCTCATTCATGTGGTGTATGCCCAGTTATATATTTATATTTATAGATATATATATATATATATATTTTTTATATTTATATATATATATATTATTTATATATATATATATATTATATATTTATATTTATATATATATATTTATATATATATATATATTTATATATATATATATATTTATATATATATATATATATTTGTATATATATATATATGTAAAAAATGAACAATGAATAATCCATATTCATTTTTACATAAGAAACCAAAATCGACTAAGCGAGTTTTGGATAGAATTTCGATTTGTACTTCTTTATTCATTACTATTTCTCTAATTCATCTTTTCTAATAATGACTTATACACTATGACGTCATAAAATAACAATTCTCTTTACGTTTCCCATACCTTGTACACTAAATCACGTGCTTAATATATGGACATCTTCCGTATGCAATGTATGGGAAATTCTTTAATAATAATGTTGTGGTGTTATGTAGTATAAACATTATTATTCAACCATATTCATCCATACGTCACATTTTCCCGTCATTTTTTTCATTTATTATTTTTTATTATATCACCTCCCGCATTGAACTCGAAAATGCTTAGTTATCAAATTCCGCGAACTATAGCATAAGTGAGCGCTTCTAAGATGGAAACCTCCTGTCCCTCTGATTTCAAATTTATAACATATTATAACATATTATTTCGTATATAAATTATCTCGTATGTGCTCATGTACTTGTGTTGTACTAATAACCATATATAAATATATCAAAACACTGTAAGAATGGTAAACGACGTAATGTACTTCAATGAAACTGTAATTAAATGTAATGATTTAATTTATAATGTAAGAATGTACTTTAATAGAACTGTAATGGACAATCATAAGCGAATGTGAAGTAATCCATAATTGTAATCGTAATTGTAATGAACCAAAATTAATACGTACTCAGTCGTGTACTTAATTTGTACTTATGTACTATTACGAAATGATATCGCCTTCAGAAATGAAGATTCGGCAAAAATATACGATTAGTTTTTTTTTTTATTTTTTAAATTTTTATTTGGAATCTTTCAAACATCTGATCATGTGTTTAAAAGGGGGAAACTTAACCTTCAACTGTCTTCCCCCAAACATTTAGGTTTATATTATACATGTATTTGTAAAATTGGAGCACTTCATTAAGGCACTTCATTACGGCACTTCATTACGAGCCTCCCTTGTTAGCAGCCTCGCTGCGAGGAGGGGGCAGAGGCCCCTTGCCTCAACTTTTTTTAGATTCCGGCCTGAGCCATGGTCGAAAGAGGTCGAACCTCTACCCCTGTAAATTCAGAGAACTAACTGTACATTTTTTTAAGAAGTAAATTAGAGTAAGAGAAACTTTTTATTTTCCCCCTCGAGTTGGGCTATCTTCAGAAGAATTTAGTCAGTAAAGTCGATAAGTTATAAAAGAAAAGCCGATAATTTTAGTACCAAGAGAAAGTATCAGAGTATTATAGAAAGTTGTAGAAGAAAAGTATCAAGAAGAAATATCCGTTTCGGCCTCACAACAAGAACGCCTCGTCGATACGAGACACCCCATAAGCACATATAAGAAGGAGGGCATAACAGTCTGGCGAGTCTGTAGCCAAGAGTTTAAACATTTTGAGACCCTACTACCAAGATTAGAAGAAATATCCGTTGCTGCCTCCTAACTAGAACCCCCGTCGATCCGAACCACCCCAGGGCCATAGACGGAGGGGTTAACATATATATATATATTTATATTTATATATATATATTTATTTATATTTATATATATTTATATATATATATATATTTATTTATATGTATATATATTTATTTATATGTATATATATATTTATATATATATATATTTTTATTTATATGTATATATATATATATATATATATATTTATATGTATATACAGTATATATATGTTAACCCCCCCTTTATGGCCCTTTGTCGGTTCGGATTCGAAGGGGGTTCTAGTTAGGAGGCTGCAACGGATGTTTCTTCTTTATACTTTTCTATAATTCTTTTCGGTCGCCTTAGGGGCTCGACACTGTTAATTCTTTTCTTTTATAATTATCGACTTTTCTGACTAAGTTCTGAAGCGAGCACGGCTCGAAGGAAAAAGATAAAAACTTCTTAAAGGGTGGTTTATTTCTTAAAAATTACAGTTGGTACTCTGAATTACAAGGGGTAGAGGTTCGACCTCTTTCGACCATGGCTCAGGCCGGAATCTAAAAATACTTAAGTTAAGGAGGCAAGGGGCTTCTGCCCCCTCCCGACGAAGACTAATCTGAAGAAGTCTAATGAGAAGAGCTCTAATAATGAAGATTAATTTAGAAGTGTCGTAAATGAAGATGGTACATGCATAATATAATCTAATGTTTGGGGGAGACAATCGAAGGTTAAGTTTCCCCCCTTTTTAAACACATGATTTCAACTAAAAAGAATAAAAAATAAAAAAATAAAAAAAGAACAGTAGTATCGCCGATTCGACAATTATTGAGGCGATATTATTTCGTATTAGCACCTAAGCACGATTTTGAGTACATGACTGAGTACGTATTAATTTTGGTTCATTACAATTACGATTACAATTATGGATTACAACTACCAATTAATTCATATTCACTTATTATTGTTTTAATTACAATTCCATTAAAGTACATTCTTACATTATAAATTAAATCATTACATTTAATTAGTTTCACTGAAGTACATTACAAGTTATTGTTCATTACAGTTTCATTAAAGTACATTACATCAATTACATTATATTAAAGGATTACATTTAATTACAATTTTAGCAAATTGTTAATTGACATATCTACTACTGAAATAATCTAAATAGGTGATACCATTGATAAATGAAGGGGAGTTAACCGTTGTTCTATAATTTAAAGGGGATTAACAAATGTTATATATTTATAGTTAACAATAATTACGCAAAATTATGTTAAATAATATTAGAACCTGGTTGGTTATCAGAGTTTGAAAGTCTAATTAGCCAGCGATGAGGAAAATACGATATTTATGATAACGTAATACATAAGTAATACGGAATTTGAATGACAGTTAGGTAGAAATAGTAAGTACAAGTAATGAGAACGGGGATAACTATGTGACGTAAGCCGATAACGAACTAGTGGCCAGGCAGAGAAACAATACAGTATATTATAATAACATAACACATGATAATGTTATAAATTCGAATCAAAGCGAAAGGAGACCTTTTTTATCTTAGAAGCGTTCAAATTATGCTGTGATGAGTAGAATTTCTGATAATAACTTACTAAGCATTGTCTAGAGTTCACCTCGGGAGGTCAAATAATTAAAAATAAAAATGAAAAAAATAATACGAGAACGTTTTTTCGCGTTCCCGAACGAAGGCAAAGGTTTTGCGTTTCATAGATTGACACGAGTAAAAATAGACTGATAAGTTGATAGGGCATAAGTAGACAGGTAGATGAATGAATAAGTAATGAAATTAATAAAGGATAGCGGTCAAGCTAAAATATGGATGTATGGGGGCGGGGATATGGTCGAATAATAGTTATATTTATACTACATAACATAAATAATGACTTCTATAGGGTGTACAGTTTTTATTATGATGATATATAAATTTTCATACATTGAATACTAGAGATATGATGAAGGGAAATTAATGACGGGAAAATGTGACGTCATAGTTATTGAA
>JAJOZX010001349.1:507500-640000 GCA_023014485.1 Bathynomus jamesi | reverse complement strand
ATATATAAGGAGATCGATCCGAGGGCATAAACTATAGGCCAGTGTCGCTTACATCTCTCACAAAATCGTCCGTGTTAAAGAAATTCTTATAGTTTAAGTTATTAAAACTATTTAAAAGTTTGAACACGAGTTAATTCGCTCCTGTAACTTCCATTTTCAAGCGGATACAAATTCGGTTCTTTGAGTCTCTTCGTAACCACGGAAGGTTGGAATAGTCTTTTCTCCGCAGCGCTGAATTATTTTTACAATTTCTTTATCCTTCATATAGTACGACCAAAACTGTACAGCATATTCTTTTCTAGATGAGGCCAAGCAAGCGATTTATTTGCGACTGAACATTGTTTTGAGAACTTCAAATCGTTAGTAACAATGACACCTAGATTTTTTCCCTTAGAGGCTTCATTTAACACACCATTTCCCACAGTGTTGTTAAATTCACTGTTGTGGTAACGTATATGCTTGACTTTAGATTTACTTACGTTAAATTTCACTCTGTAGATTCTCTCTAGCTAGTAAACTAATTGCTTCACCCGCAATTTTAGTATCGTCGGCAAATTTAGAAATTTTCCTAATTAAATTAACACAAAGATCGTTAACGTATATTATGAAAAGGACTGGTCCCAAAACGAACCCTTGCGGCACCTCTAGTTACCTTAGCCTACCCTGATTCCTTCCCATTAATTACTACCGTCTGTTTTATATCAATTAACCAGTTACATATCCAGTTAAGAACTTGACTCCTTATTTCGTGAGCTTTTAAGTTTTTCTAACAATCATTTATGCGGAACTTTGTGAAACACCTTTTGGAAATCTAAACATATTATTATAACCGTTCTACTACAGTCACAAATATTGATGATTCATGGAAAAATTCTAATAATTTTATTTAACAAGATTTATTTGTAAGAAACCCATGCTGACTTTGTTTTATAAGATTATTGCTTTCAAGATGCTTGACTACACGACCTATAATAACCATTTCTAAAAGCTTTCCAATTTTGTAGATTAATCGGCCTATAGTTTCCCACCTGTTTTTTTCCCCCTTTTTTAAAGATTGGAATTACATTAGCCAATTTAAAATCCGAAGGATCAACTCCTTGCGAGAAAAATTCATTAAAAATTTGAACTAGAGGATCAAGGATTTCATTCTTTAACTCTTCTGGGTGCTTTGGGTAAAATGGTCTGGACTTGGCGATTTGTTAATTTTAATTTATGTAGTGAGAGATCTTTTCACTGTAAACAGTTATGTCAGTAAGCAATGAAAAAGTCATTTAAGTAAGAATATATTATCAGGTCATCCCATAAGTAATGTCGTTTTTTACGATAGATTAAGTTTAAACTAGTCCTACTCGGTTTAAGCATAAATTTTCCGAAGGTTATATCTAAGAGGAGATCTATCGTGTTTAGCTACATACTTTACAGACCTTGACCAGTGAAGACGTGTGTTTTGCTTTATGTGAACTCATAAACATGGCGGTATCAGAAGAGCATATCAGGCATATAATGCTTTACGAGTTCAAAAAAGGGAATAGTGCTACTGAAGCAACGCGAAACATTCAGGACGTTTATGGCAACGATGTTCTGCATGTGAGCAAATGTCAAAGATGGTTTCAAAAGTTTAGGAATGGTGACTGCTGTTTGACAGATGCAGCACGCTCTGGACACCCTGCTGAGTTTGATGATGACCTGCTGTTAGCCGCACTTGAAGAAGACTTCAACAACTGTCGAAGAATTGGCCCAGAAACTCAATTCATCCCCGTCCACCATCCATCGACATTTGCAACAACTCGGGAAAGTGCCTAAGTTAGGAAAATGGGTGCCACATTAATTGTCGGTCGACAATCTGAGGGTGCGGGTAAACATTAGCACAGCTCTTCATTCCCATGAACTCCAAGATGAAAAGTGGATACTGTACCAGAATGTTAAGCGCCGTCGACAGTGAGTTTGTGTCGGAGAACGAGCGACACCACAGCCAAAACCAAATCTTCACCCTCGGAAGGTGTTGCTTAGTGTTTGGTGGGATAAATGTGGTGTAATACACTTTGAAACCTTACCACACAACCAAACAATCACCGCTCAAGTCTACTGTCAACTGGATCGATTGAACACTGCACTAAAAGACAAGAGACCTTCTTTGGTTAATTGGAAAGGAATCGTTCCACCACGACAACACACGTCCTCATACCGCTCGGATCGCTTCTGCAAAAATTGAGGAGCTTGGGTGGGAAAAACTTCCACATCCTCCATATTCTCCAGACCTTGCGCCTTCAGATTCATCTCTTCAGGAGTCTGCAAAACTATCTTGACGAGAAACAGTATACTTCTTTAGATGACCTGCACACCAGTCTTTGTACGTTTTTTTTCCTCAAAACCGCCTGAATTTTATAAACATGGCATTGAAAAGCTTGTAGGACGTTGGCAGAGTGTCATTGATTACGATGGAAAATATATACTAGATTAAAAAGTTTGTAGTTTTTTTTTTTTTGTCCTTCAAATTCAGATATAAAAAACGACATTACTTATGGGATGACCTGATACTAGTCTCCGGAATAAAAGTATCCTCGACTGTAAAAACTGATGTAAAAAATTAAAAGTTATCGCTCTCTCCACCATAGTTATTTGTGTAGTTACGATGCGATTCTACCACTCGCCCAATATTGTCTCTCAAGGGATTTCTATTGCTAACGTAATCTTAAAATTCTAGGGGTTTTGTTTACATTAGGAGCTGAATGCCCTGAACAGTTTGGGATTTGAAGCATTTCAACTCTGTCCTGGACACCCAATGTCCAGCATTATACTCGTATATATCATTATGATAAATTTAAGTTAAATCCCGTGTGTGTGTGTGTGTGTATATATATATATATATATATATATATATATATATATATATATATATATATATATATATATATATATATATATATATATATATATATATATATATATATATATATAGTTATATATATATATATATATAATAGTTATATATAGTTTGTTTGTACCTTGTGGGGAATGGACGTGTTTTGTCTCTCTGTATTAACATCCAAATAAGAAGGGAGTGAACTACTCGGCGGTTTATTCTGTTTACACCCGAAAGTGTATAAAGTATCAGTGAATCCGTGCATATAAATTATAAAGTGAAATTCATTAAAATAAAGAAAGTGCAATACAGTTTACATAAATTATCACCAGTTTAACGTATATATTTAGATTGTAATA
The DNA here is from genome assembly GCA_023014485.1 of Bathynomus jamesi. Classification (NCBI taxonomy): domain Eukaryota; kingdom Metazoa; phylum Arthropoda; class Malacostraca; order Isopoda; family Cirolanidae; genus Bathynomus; species Bathynomus jamesi. Next base: position 636,778 of record JAJOZX010001349.1, on the reverse strand, counting down.
CGGTTGGCATTCGAGGAAAGTTTGAAATAAAGCAGGAAAAAGGTCATAAACCTCTGTGACCATCGAAAGGAAAGAAAAGGAAAAGAAAAAAAAATTGTGGATGTATTTCCTTTTACGATAATTAATGAATAGCATGACCATGGGTCCAGATTCTCACTTAATCTGCAATTTGTGTAATCCGGAAACAACCGAAAATGCAGCAATCAGATGTCATTTTTGTCAAAAACTGCACGACTTTATCTGCATGAATTGGGATGATAGGAAAATATCCCTCGTCTCGAACACTGAACATATCGCGGGAGTTAAATTTCTGTGTGACGCATGTACACAGACTGTAAACTCCTTTGCCGTATTTAAAGAAATGGAGAAAGCGAATTCGAGTGTTACAGAAAAGGAGGGAATAATAGGGAAACAAGAGTCCCGAAATGTCCCATGAAAATTCGGGTGGATGAGAGAGAAGAGGACATAACAAATAATATAATAACGAATAACAATATAATACGGAATGAAGACATAGATGAAAGAAGAGATAAGTAAAAGTTGGGAGGTAGTAAAGCTGCCCAACGAGGAAAATGATAAAAACATGACAACTTAAAACGTAGAAAATAAACAGCCAAAGAAAAATAATGATATCAAAATTAAGAACAGAAAATAATCAGATAACAAGAAGTAGAAGCGTAGAAAATACCTCTGTAAATACTACGCAAAAAGGTAATGCGCAGATATCGGGATAGGCAATGCATCTATGCACATCCGACATTAATTAACACACATTACACAAGAGGATATTGCAAATTTGAAAAAAGTGCAAGTTCCACAATCTTACTGTCTGCAACACCTATGCAAGATATGGGAGGTGCAAATACGGACAAAAAAAATGCTTCACCACCACCCTCAAAGGAACCCGACAGGTGAGCAGACGAAACAAGCAACAAAGAGGGCTACTAATTTTTTAGATGTAGCCCACACAATATAGCTATTGAATACCATCCAACAAATTCAAAGCCAACTGACAAATACAGGGATCCATCCGAGACTCGTACAGAAGGTATACAGAAAGACATCACATGCGATATCGGGACAACGGTAGTAGTATGACTGCAAAATGTTAGAGTGCAATGCAATTGCAAATGTTGCAAGAGTGCCAACCCCCACCCCCGTTGTTGCAAGGCGTCCCATAGTGCCAACCCCCAACCCCTTTGTTGCAAGGCATCCCCTAAATGGGGGAGGGGGGAATGTAAGAGCAAGAAGGGGTTATGCAACTTGGATGCGGAGTTATCCCCCAAGCTGCAATGAACTCCGCTGGGGGAGACCTAACCTAAGAGAGAGGAGATGTGTTTACATGACAGGACCCAAGCGCATAGGAATTCAGCTGAGCGGCCGTTGTCTTATAGGGCCCCTAATCAGCCAGTTGGCTTAGAAGGCTGAGTTGCCAAATTGTGCTGTTTATTTAATTAAAGCATATATTCTGGCTTAATCAGCCAGTTGGCTTAGAAGGCTGAGTTGCCAGTTTGCACTATTTATTTAATTAAAGCATATATTCTGACTTAATCCGCCATTTGGCATAGAAGGCTGAGTTGCCAGTTTGCGTTATTTATGTAATTAAAGCATATATTCTGGCTTAACCCGCCAGTTGGCATAATCCGTCAGTTGACTTAGAAGGCCTAACCAGCCATTTGGTATAATTAAATAATAATAATGTTTATATATACCAAAAGAATTAAATAAAACACCACCACATACTCTTTATTTAGACGAATTATTGGATTGGTATAAACCCAGTCGGAGGTGTACGTGCATTTGTGTGCGTTTGTCCCCGTCAGCTGACTTAAACCGCAAGTTGACTTAGAAGGACTAACCAGCCATTTAGTATAATTAAATAGTAATAATCTATACTATAATAAGAGAGCTGTCCGTCCGTCACACCTTCAAAAATTGAGAAAAAAAATCAGAAATTGTATTACGGGCGGCAATGTGAAGCTCAAGATTTTCATGACTTCTTTTCTGTAGTTTAGCCTGTCTGTCTGTGAAATTTATCCCGAGCAGTAATGGGGGAAGGGGGGTGGGGGTAATGGGGGAGGGGGTTAGCCCCCAAGTTGCATGAATGGGGGTGAGGAGGTTTTGGGAGATACCAGATTCAGAAATGTTGACACAATGTGAAGCTCAAAATTTTCACGGCAGCGTTCTTTTCTGTAGTTTAGCCTGTCTAACCGTCAGCGAAGCGACGGGAACTGTACTAGTAATAATAATAATAACGTTTATATACACATCCAAAAGAATTAAATAAAACCATCACATCACTGTTTATTTAGACAAATTAATTATTGGATCCAATTTCACAAAGTATATAGAAAATAAATATGCATTCCTATACAAGCGAAGGAATATACGCAATAAAAAATAATAATAGCACAACTACGAACGAGGAGTGTGTATATATAATAGAAAAATAAATATACAAACCCGGACCTATCCAAATTTTTCATTCTAATGAAGATCATGCGTGCCACTCCACCTTAGACCTACAGTTTAACGTTGAATCCGAACCACGTATAAAATAAAATGTCCAAATACTCCTTAACACAAAATCTAATTTCAGAATAAAAAAAAATTTAAACAGCCTAACCACACAAAATATCACTCGGGAGCGGAATAAAATGGTTTACCGAGAATAACAGAATTACCTTGTGAAATTAATATAATTTACTACAGAAATGCTCATTCCGTCGAAGGTCAAGCTTTTCACCCCGTCCTAGACCTACATTTTAACTGGGAATATAACTACAATAGATCTAGTTGGCCTGGTGAAGTAGTGAGTTGACTTCTTTTACTTTCCATCTCAGGTACACCCGGATCATCGGGATCTTTTTTTCTATTCCATAGAATTTTAGATCCCCTTTTCCGTACCTTAACAGTGTATCTATGCAACATCTATAAAAAATATAAAAATCGATGATATATATATATTATATATATATATATATATATATTATATATATATATATATATATAAGTAAAAAAAAATTAATTTATCAAAAGAATTTACGAAAATTTCTCTATTTCAATTAAACAAATTTTGCTTATTTTGAAGTCTCACACAATTTATATAGGGCAAGCACAATAAACGTAAACAGTTCGAATTTGACTCAGTATAAATTAGTGTCAACGAATATTTTTCGACTTTAAACCTTTAAATTAACTTAAAAAAATTATAAAGCGAACTAAAACAACAAAGCGATGTCTGTAAATCCATTATTTACATCCCGTCAAAAAATAATTTTAAAAACGAAGAGTCTGGGAAATTGTTAATACACACACACACATATATATATATATATATATACACATATATGTGTTATATATATATATATACACATATATGTGTATATATATATATATATACACATTTTTTATTACCTAGAAATGCGTCACCATACACTCAAACCTTGCCGCATAAATATCAACGCGAAAAGGAAACGACTCTCGGATAAATTTTGAGTCAAAGCGGTTTGGAAATCTCGACTCCAACGAAAAGAGATGCTCGCTATGAGAAGAAATTTTGAAAATGATGTGCGCCATCTTGAAAAACAGCTACAATGATTAAGGAATGAGAATCGAAATTTGCTTGCAAAAGGGGTAACACCATGCATCTTGCTATTTAAATAATCGAACCAGAATACTTATTAATGCTATAATACGGGTAGCAACAATTTTGACCGAAATACAGGGGGTGTACATAAAGTCAGGATCTATTTTTGTGAAGCACTTGGAAATTATATGGAATTCAATCATAAAATGATAAAATGGTAACATTTATTAAATAATTAAGAGTAGGATTCGACATGACGCCCATCAGTATCCCTGCACAGCTCAAATCGTTCCGCAGCATTTCTAAACACATTCTGGAGCATTTGCGGGGTTATGTTATCTGCAGCAGTTCGTATACGTGTACGTAAGTTTTCAAGACTCGTAATCTTCGTCTGATAGACGTGCGATTTGATAAAGCCCCATGCAAAGAAATCTAAAGGGGTTAAATCTGGTGATCTCGCTGGCCAAGGTCTGTTGCTTCCGCGTCCGATCCAGCGATTTGGAAAACGTCCATTTAGATAATCCTGAACAATTTTGGCATAGTGACAAGGAGCACCATCATGTTGATAGATGACGGTACTAACAATCCTATCCCCGTCTTCTATCAACATGATGGTGCTCCTTGTCACTATGCCAAAATTGTTCAGGATTATCTAAATGGACGTTTTCCAAATCGCTGGATCGGACGCGGAAGCAACAGACCTTGGCCAGCGAGATCACCAGATTTAACCCCTTTAGATTTCTTTGCATGGGGCTTTATCAAATCGCACGTCTATCAGACGAAGATTACGAGTTGAAAACTTACGTACGCGTATACGAACTGCTGCAGATAACAACCCCGCAAATGCTCCAGAATGTGTTTAGAAATGCTGCAGAACGATTTGAGCTGTGCAGGGATACTGATGGGCGTCACGTCGAATCCTACTCTTAATTATTTAATAAATGTTACCACTTTATCATTTTATGATTGAATTCCATATAATTTCCAAGTGCTTCACAAAAATAGATCCTGACTTTATGTACACCCTGTATAAAGCGACGTGGGAAAGCCCTTATATTTATATAAAGGAGCACCGCGTAGCCACCAAAATGTTTAATATCTTTAAGGGCCCATTCCTTCATTATATTTCATTATTTACTCTACTTTCTATTCATTTTCTCTATCTTTCATTTATCATTCTCTTTACTCTCGTTTTGCTGTGCTTTATAAATACGGGCAGCATGTGGCCGAGTTTGAGAAGCCGTTATAATTTGAACCGGGCATTGGGGACATGGGGGAATAATATACAACTGATTAATACTTTACTAACTTCATTTATACCGAAAGCACTTTTAGATAAAACGGGTAATGCGAGGGGGTGGGGGAGTAACGTAATACTATTCTAAATTTACAACTACACCATAACACAGTCACCTTCTTAGTCCCATGGTCGACCAATGACTGAAGGGTATTTCTGCCCAGACAAACGTTTTCACGATCCGGCTAATTCTGCGTATTGTCAAAAACATTTAAAAACGTAGAAAATTGGGATCTATCCATCAATAAAAAATTATGAAATGCTTCGAGATATATATGTATATATGAACTACTAAGTCCGTTTTACTCCGATAGTTAAAAGAATACATTCATTTTCACCTGTTCAGTTTCATTTAAGGTTCAAAATTGAATGTCAAACGCGTTGCAAGAGAGCATTTCCCTCCTCCACCAGGCGGTCATGTGTGGCGAAGAGCGCGAGAGCAATTCACTCCTCCAAACCGGGCCTAGAGGCGGGATCACCTCCTTGACCCCGGTGTGAAGAGAGGATAGCAGTGGGGGACAACAGAAGACAGCAATAGGGTATTTAACACAGAGAAATTTCAACTCGAGATATGGTAGAAATTATGAAATTAGACTGCATATTAGGCCAGATGAGCCGGGTGTACAAGCAAGTGGTCCCACCTCCAGGCCCAGTTTGGTGAAGGAGTGAGCCATTCTCTTGCGCTCTCCGCCACATGACCATTTGGTGGAGGAGCGAGTTGCTCTCGCGCTCCACCGCACATAGTCATGTACACCCGGCTCATCTGTCCTAATATGCAGTTTAATTTCTTAATTTCTACCATATCTCAAGAGTTGAAATTTCTCTGTGTTAAATACCCTATTGCTGTCTTCTGTTGTCTCCCTCTGCTATCGTCTCTTCACACCGGGGTCAAGCAGGTGGTCCAGCCTCTAGGCCCAGTTTGGTGGAGGAGTGAGTTGCTCCTGCGCTCTCCGCCACACATGACCGCCTGGTGGAGGAGGGAAATGCTCTCTTGCAACGCGTTGGACATTCAATTTTGAACCTTAAACAAATGAGACTGAACAGGTGACAATGAATGTATTCTTTTAACTATCGGATTAAAAAGAACTTAGTAGATCTTACATATATATATATATATATATATATATATATATATATAATCAAAGCATTTCATAATTCTTTATTGATGGATAGAGCCCAATCTTCTACGTTTTTAAATATTTTTGACTACGTAGAATTAGCCGGATTGTGCATTAAAATGTGTTTTTAGATCGTGAAAACGTGTGTCTGGGCAGAAATACCCTTCAGTCATCGGTCGACCATGGGACTAAGGTGATTTTGTGTGTTACGGTGTAGTTCCAAATTTCGAATAGTATTACGTTACTCATCCCACCACCCCCTCGCATTACCCCGTTTTATCTAAAAGTGCTTTCGGTATAAATGAAGTTAGTAAAGTATTAATCGGTTGTATATTATTCCCCCCCCCCCGTCCCCAATGCCCGGTTCAAATTATAACGGCTTCTCAAACTCAGCCACGTGCTGCCCGTATTTATAAAGCACAGCGAAACGAGAGTAAAGAGAACGATATATGAAAGATAGAAAATGAATAGAAAGTAGAGTAAATAATGAAATATAATAATGAAGAAATGGGCCCTTAAAGAAATTAAACTCAACATTTTGGTGGCTACGCGGTGCTCCTTTATATAAATATAAGGGCTTTCCCACGTCGCTTTATATTTGGTCAAAATTGTTGCTACCCGTATTATAGCATTAATAAATACTATGGTTCGATTATTTAAATAGCAAGATGCATTGTGTTACCCCATTTGCAAGAAAATTTCGATTCTCATTCCTTAATAATCATTGTAGCTGTTTTTCAAGATGGCGCCCATCATTTTCAAAATTAGAATCGGTATTCGAGTCGTTTTCTTTTCGCGTTGATATTTATGCGGCAAGGTTTGCGTGTATGGTGACGCATTTTTAGGTAATAAAAAATATGTATATATATATATATATATATTGTGTGTATATATTATGTGTGTGTATATTATGTGTATATATATGTATATATATATATATATATATGTGTGTGTATATATATGTGTATATATATATATGTGTATATATTATGTGTATATATGTATTATATGTATATATATATTATATGTGAAAATTATTTCACGAAAGTAACACGTGAAAAATAATTATGATGAATAAAACCACGAAGGAAAGGAAACAGAATGGTGCTCAAGCGCTTTCGTCTAATGACATCCTCAGGAACACTGAAGTACATAAAGAATTACAGCCTATAAGGTTACAGAAAAAAAAAATATATATATATACACAATAAATGGAGAAACAAACTTGAAGGATTGTGGGAGGGGCACAGATTTATAAGGAAAAACTCGATTTTTAGCACAAGATTAAATGAATTGTTTCCAACCAATGTTATAGATAAAAAAATATACAAATTTATACTGGAAATCTGCCCGGGTTTTAGCACTCTGCTCTTTTTGTATATAAAAATTGAAAATTATCGATTTTTAGCACAAGATTAAATGAATTGTTTCCAACCAATGTTATAGATAAAAAAAAAATATATATACAAATTTATACTGGAAATCTGTCCGGGTTTTAGCACTCTACCCTTTTTTGTATATAAAAATTGAAAAATAAAAGTTATTAGGGTGGCATACAAGTTTACCAAAGATTTAGCGTTCTACCTTTCTTATCTAAATCTGTTCTGAAGGAATTCAAAACAACAGGATCGAGTTGAAAAAGACCTTTGCTTATGTTGAAGTTATTTGTAAGTTGGATAATGGCAGACTCAAGAATATTTCTATTAACAATGTTGCTAGAGTGAAATAAAACCGAAGCATTATTCCAATCAATACAGTGAGATAACTCTGACAAATGGACAAAAAGGGCACTGGACAACTGTCCTGTTCTAACGGAATATTGATGCTGTTTTATACGTGTGTGCAAATCCTTTCCCGTCTGACCTATGTAAAAGGAATCACATTGTTTACAACCAATTTTATAGATAATGCCTGAATTATTGGTAGGGCTATTTTTTACTATGATATTTTTCACAATATTGTTATATGAAAATACTACATTAATATCCAAAAGTTTAAGTACATTAGCAATGCCTAAAAAGCCCGGGAAAAATGGAAGTACTAAAATATTTTTTGACAAAGTACGAGTGTTATTATTGACACGATAGAAAGTTCGTTTTGCCTTGTTAAGACAAGATTCCATAAACGCAGATGGATAACACAGATCACTTCCAATACCGTTGATTTTTTCTAATTCGGCATCGATGTATTCCGGACTGGCGATCCTAAGGGCGCGGAGAAACATTGAAGAAAAAATGGCCTTAGTGGGGGTGTCATGTCTCGAGTGACGGGTCAGACGGGAAAGGATTTGCACACACGTATAAAACAGCATCAATATTCCGTTAGAACTGGACAGTTGTCCAGTGCCCTTTTTGTCCATTTGTCAGAGTTATCCCACTGTATTGATTGGAATAATGCTTCAGTTTTATTTCACTCTAGCAACATTGTTAATAGAAATATTCTTGAGTCTGCCATTATCCAACTTACAAATAACTTCAACATAAGCAAAGGTCTTTTTCAACTCGATCCTGTTGTTTTGAATTCCTTCAGAACAGATTTAGATAAGAAAGGTAGAACGCTAAATCTTTGGTAAACTTGTATGCCACCCTAATATCTTTTATTTTTCAATTTTTATATACAAAAAAGGGTAGAGTGCTAAAACCCGGGCAGATTTCCAGTATAAATTTGTATATATATATTTTTTTTTATCTATAACATTGGTTGGAAACTTCATTTAATCTTGTGCTAAAAATCGATAATTTTCATTTTTTATATACAAAAAGAGCAGAGTGCTAAAACCCGGGCAGATTTCCAGTATAAATTTGTATATTTTTTTATCTATAACATTGGTTGGAAACAATTCATTTAATCTTGTGCTAAAAATCGATAGTTTTTCCTTATAAATCTGTGTGCCCCTCCCACAATCCTTCAAGTTTGTTTGTCCGTTTATTGTGTATATATATATATATATATTTTTTTTTTCTGTAACCTATATATAGGCTGTAATTCTTTATGTACTTCAGTGTTCCTGAGGATGTCATTAGACGAAAGCGCTTGAGCACCATTCTGTTTCCTTTCCTTCGTGGTTTTATTCATCATATTATATGTATATATATATTATATATATATGTATATTATATATATATGTATATATATTATATATATATATATATATGTATATATATTATATACAGTATATATATTATATATTATATATATGTGTTTATATATATATATATATGTTCGCTTTATAATTTTAAGTTAATTTAAAGGTTTAAAGTCGAAAAATATTCGTTAAAGACTAATTTATACTGGGTTAAATTAGGAATGTTTACGTTTATTGTGCTTGCCGTATATAAATTGTGAGAGACTTCAAATAAGCAAAATTGGTTCAATTGAAATAGAGAAATTGTTTTCGTAAATTCTTTTGATAAATTAGTTTTTTTTACTTTATATATATATATATATATATATATATATTATATATACACATCAATTTTTATATTTTTTATAGATGGGCTGATTATTGTTTATTTTTTCTTTTATTTTCAGGACAAATCCGAGTGATGTTTTGTATGGTTAGACTTTAAATTTTTTATTCTGAAATTAGATTTTATTGGGCTAAGGAGTGGTTTTAACATTTTAGACGTGGTTCGAATTCAAACGTTAAACTGTAGGTCTAAGGTGGAATGACACGCTTGACCTTCGCCGGGATGAGCAATCAGGGGGATGCTAAACAAAGAATGCCGATAAAGTAGAACTTTTTTAATGCATGAAGGACGGGGTAGGGGTAATGATGTAGTGAGCTTTAGATGTTGCATAGATACACTGTTACGATACGGAAAGGGGGAGGATCTAAAATTCCATGGAATAGAAAAAAAGCCCCGATGATCCGGGTGTACCTGAGAGATGGAGAGTAAAAGAAGTCAACTCACTACTTCACCAGGCCAACTAGATCTATTGTAGTTATATTCCCAGTTAAACTGTAGGTCTAGGACGGGGTGAAAAGCTTGACCTTCGACGGAATGAGCATTTCTGTAGTAAATTATATTATTTTCACATGGTAATTCTGTTATTCTCGGTAAACCATTTTATTCCGCTCCCGAGTGATATTTTGTGTGGTTAGGCTGTTTGAATTTTTTTTTATTCTAAAATTAGATTTTGTGTTGAGAAGTTTTTAACATTTTATTTTAGACGTGGTTCGGATTCAACATTAAACTGTAGTTCTAAGGTGGAGTGACACGCATGATCTTCATTAGAATGAACAATTTGGATAGGTCCGGGTTTGTATATTTTATTTTTTTATTATATATACACTCCTCGTTCGTAGTTCTTGTGCTATTATTTTTTATTGCGTATATTCCTTCTCTTCTATAGAAATGTATATTTATTTTCTATATATTTCGTGAAATTGGATCCAATAGTTTGTCTAAATAAACAGTGATGTGATGGTGTTTTATTTAATTCTTTTGGATGTGTGTGTATAAACGTTATTATTATTTAATTATACCAAATGGCTGGTTAGGCCTTCTAAGTCAACTGACGGATTATGCCAACTGGCGGGTTAAGCCAGAATATATGCTTTAATTAAATAAATAACGCAAACTGGCAACTCAGCCTTCTATTTCAAATGGCGGATTAAGTCAGAATATATGCTTTCATTAAATAGTGCAAACTGGCAACTCAGCCTTCTAAGCAACCTGCTGATTAGGGGCCCTATAAGCCAACGGCCGCTCGGCTGAAGTCTTTATATGCGCTTGGGTCCTGTCAAGCAAACACATCACATCTCTCTCTCTCCCTTTCTCTTAGGTTAGGTCTTCCCCAGCGGAGTTCATTGCAGCTTGGGGGATAACTCCGCCTCCAAATTGGATAACCCCTTGTTGCTCTTGCAACATTCCACCTCCCCCATTTAGGGGGTGGCGGGGTGGCACCATGGAGCGCCTTGCAACAAATGGGGTGGGGTTGGCACGCTTGCAACATATGCAATTGCATTGCACTCTAACATTTTGCGGTCATACTACTAACGGTTATCGAAACAGATAAAGATAGGAAAATTCTCGGAGAATCACAAGGCAACGAAACCGGCACCACCATTGGAAAATGAATCTGAAACACAAGTATGTAAAAACGAAAGGGAAAAAATAAATTAATCCTAGCCAACATTCAGTGCCTTAAATCAAACTATTCCCCGGACAAAATTTTGTACCTGGAAGGACTCGTGCAAGAAACCGGAGCAGATTTTGCATGCCTCATGGAAACCCATCTATAGGACTGCCAAACGAACTGTGAAAACTGCGAGTTCTGTATTGACAAAAAAGAAATACAAATTGACAACTATAACATCCTCCAAGTCGACAGAATAGTGAGACGTAAAGGAGGATGTACTATTTACACACGCGAAAGACATATGGCCATATGGCAGAAATGACTACAAGTACCTCAAACAGCTACGTAGAATGTGTAGCAGCAAAAGTTGAAAAATTAAATATGGTACTAATTGTAATGTACAGACCCTGGGACCCCCGAACACGCCAACCTCAAAATTCTCAGATTCCATTACAGAGGTAAGAAACTGGGTAACTACAAATATTTTTATCTGTGGTGATTTTGATTTTCTATTCATGAAATATAAAATGATAGGAAAAAATATATGTATACACCAGGACAAAGGGGACACACGGGAAGACCAGCAGCAGGTAAAAATGCTACTAGGTTCTAGCTGATGAATTTGTTAACACAAGAAAAAACAACTGCCTAGATTTGGTACTCAGAAACAACAGCAACGTAATTGATAACGTAGAAATATCCCCAACTATAACATCGGATCACAGCATTATTGAAATAACAACCAATATAAAAGCAACAGGAAAGGAAAGAACACGCTCAACAGAAAGAAACAAATTCGAAATTTTTAACTTTCACTCCAAAGCTATAAACTGGGAAGGTGTTGCATCCAGCATGGAAGTAATAGATTGGAAAACCATCTTCGAGGCCAAGACAACGGAAGGGATGCTAATGACATTAGAGGAGAAGACGCTGGAAATTGTGGAAAGTCATGTTCCAAAAATACAACAAAGAGGAAAGAGAAGCAAGTTCGAGAGACAAAAGAAGTCATTGTTCCGAAAGAGAAAAAGAGTGACTGCAAAATTAAGTAACTGTAAAGATAACATCAGAAAAATATTAAATGATAACCTACAGAGTATCGATTGCGTCATACAGGAACTAATTGAGAAGCATACAGAAAAAGACGACGACGACGCTATAGAAGCGATAAAGGTTAACCCAAAGTACTTCTATAATTTTGCAAAAAGGAAGTCGAAAAATCACACGACTATCGGACCTTTGAAAAACGAAGACCGGACAAATGGAATGCTACACTGATCAAAAACTGCAGGAATGTAATCGCTGAGTCCCTATATTGGATATGGAGACGATCACTAGACACATGAGAAATACCGGGTATCCTGAAGAGCGCGAACATATTCCCAATATCTAAAGGAGGAGATCGATCCGAGGCCAAAAACTATAGGCCAGTGTCGCTTACATCTCGTCTCACTGAAATATTTGAAGGGATAGTTACAGAAATCTGACTTTTTGGAAACTCGGAAAAAATTAAATGATAACCAACATGGGTTTCGGTCAGGCAGATCATGCCTGTCACAACTAATGGAACACTACATACAACATTATTAATGCACTGGAAAGTAATGAAAACTATGATGTAATATACACAGACTTTGCCAAAGCGTTCGACGAGTGTGCCCATGGAATCATACATAATACATAAACTGAAATATGTGGGAATAACAGGAAAAGTAGGGAAATGGATATATAATTTCCTTAGTGAGCGGCGGCAAGTCGTAACAATACAAGGAATATCTTCTTCAGAATCAAAGGTCCTCAGCTCAGTACCACAAGGAACAGTATTAGCTCCACTACTCTTCTTAATCTTGCTAACTGACATAGATGAGGACGTTACCAGAGACAGCACAGTAACATCCTTTGCCGATGACACAAAGATCAGTAGAAAAATGTGAAACCCAGAAGATATAGGATCTCTACAAACCGACTTGAACAAAATCTACAAGTGGACGGAAGGCAACAATATGAAGTTTAACACTGAGAAATTTCAGCTGTTACGGTACGGAAAAAGAGAGGACCTAAAATCCATGGAATATTATACCCCAAATGGACAGGAAATTCAGAGAATTGTAACGCAAAAGATTTAGAGGTTGTAATGACTGATGATGCGAAATTTGAAACACAAAATAAGATAGCAGTAAACAGAGCAAAGAGAATAACTGGGCAGATACCGAGAACCTTTAAACGAAAGGATAGGAATATAACTATTCCTCTACTGAAAACACTGATCATACCCAAATTGGAATAATACTCAGTCCTAACATGCCCATATAAAAAAGAAGACCGTAGACAACTAGAAGGGATTTAGAGAAGTTTCACAGCCAAGATCAATGGGTGCAAATAACTAAATTACTGGGAAAGGTGACGAGGTGTACTTCTGAATACACGAAAGGCCTTGGAATCATTTTTCTTTTTCTTGGGGATTTGCCATCATATATATATATATATTAATTTGAGTTGAGTGTCCAGGAATGTGTTAGTTTCGTATTGCTTTTTGGGGACCAAACTGTATCTTTCGATTACGATAAGTGTTTTAGGCTCCATAAATCTATCTAAGAATTCAACAAACTTTGACCAACCTTTACTAATTTAGAAGTAAAATGCTGTCTCTTTCATTTGGCCTAAACGAAACGATTTAAAACTAACACATTTATGCTCGTAAGTTAAATTTTGGCAAAAACGCCACAACAGCCCGACAGAAACACGCTTGCAGACCGCGGAGAAAATTAATCGACAACGATGATTTAATTTCAAATATAATCCAATCCGAAAGTTTTTATTAATCGTACGCTCTATCCTGTTGGTCAAAGTTTAATTAAAAGAAAACCCGTTTTATGTATTTAAAGTGTACGTACAGAATATGCTTTGGTGTATTCTTTAGTGTACGTACAGAATATGCTTTGGGTTTTGCAACATAAGAAATAATGTATTAAAACTGTTTACACGTTTTCTGTCTAAACTTTTTTATTGCATACACAAAAATTTAATTTTTTTTGCCGCACTATATTTTTTATTTTTCTAATTACTCGTCTTATTATATTTCGAACTGTGGTCACATTTTGTGGTGTGGTGGTAGTGGTGGTGGTAGTGGTGGTGGTGGTGGTGCCGGCGGCGGCGGCGGTCGTTTTCCGCTCGCGCGAACTTGGCAAAACCAAGCGCCCAACTTTTTTCTGCCATGACGAATATTTAAATGATGCAAAAACTCGTGAAGGAAGAGATCATTTTCGCCATATTTTGCGGTGATTAAAAATCCGTGACAGAAATGAGACTCGTTCACCTTTAAATTATTGGAGAGGAGGCGAAGGCGAGATGAACGTGGTTTTTTTTTTCTTCAGTAAAAATGTTTTCGTGAACGTCACGCACGAAATTTATATAACGACAGGTTTAACGGGTGAAGAATTAGACACGAATGACGTCAGGATTTTTTACGTCTCCGTCGTAAGGAAGAAGAAAAGACTGCCCCTGCGCCTCGTATTTAGATAAAAGGTTCAGCACCGTTGCCCACACCCACTTCCAAACTGCTCACATCACCTCATTTTTCCATCTCTTTCTTAAAAAACTTTTCTATATCTGTTCGTCCTCCTCTCCGTCCGCATTCCTTCAGTAGTTCCGAGCAAATTTTACACCGGGTATCGTTTCACAAGGGCGTAACCCATATTCGTCATTCGAAAATTTAATTCAAATTTTTATTTAAAAGAAATTTGAATTCTGTTGCGGATAAAATAAGGAAATTGGTGACATTGGCATTGTCTTTGCGGGAGAGACCGGGCAACGCCAACAAATCTATTCACATTTGCTTCTGCATTTTATATATATATATATATATATATATATATATATATATATATATATATATATATATATATATATATAGTGTATGTGTGTGACCTAGTTTCTTAAATATTGAGCGTGATCTTTGGTTGCTGTTTCGTAGAACATCGCGAACTAAGTGGCTCGTGATTTTATTCCAAGATTTTAAGGTTTATCATAATTTTCGGCACGGGGAAGATAGGGGGATGCTGTTACTCATTGGGTCAGTCTTGGTGAGTCATTTGACCTGACCCTTAGCTGGTTCGAGATTTTTTTAAAGGTAAAATTGCACTTTCGAATTCGGGTAAGCCTATTAAACATGTTATGGAACACTCGTCAGATGGGCATGAATAACTGACTGGGCATAACGCGTTTAAAAGGAGGAGGCCTAAATTATTGGACTTAAAAATTATTATTTATGTATTTCGCCGCCTTTGATTTTCAATTTTAATGCGATTTTTTTATGAAAACAAGAAATAAAAATCCCCCACCCCGTTTCCCACCTTCCTCAACGGCATGATTTGTGAATTACAATTTCCACCCTCCTTCTAACGTCTTTTCCGACCACAGTGTAAAGGGTATAATTGCCGCGTGCTGCTGCTGCTGCTCTCACATTATTGATGAAGGAGCAACTGGCACGATGCAATGCCCGTAAATAACCGGTGTGTGGCACTCTCCCTGCTCAGGAATGGCACGCGAATGCAGCCAAAAAAAAAGTGTAAATGGTTGATTGCGTCGATTCATTTACGGTGTAAATATTTTCAGCTTGTAAACAAGTTAAACTGATCAATGAATAGACAGATTTGTGTGACGTGTTAGTCGTTGTTTACGCGTATTTATAGTGGAAAAGAATGCTTTCATGTGGGCATCATACCATTATTAGACGTAGTGAAATACTTTATTAATTGCAGACACTCTTATCCAACAAATAATAACGAAAATTACGAAACTTTAGTAATACTCGTAAGTATGTATAAATGAATGATTGCAGTACCATATTTATTTGTAAGTTTAAGACCTGATTAATGGTGGGATCCTTTATTTAAGCGTTCATTTATTTTGCACTTTTTTATTACGTTTAATTTTAGACGTTTTGACAGAGCGCATTCGTAAAGTCAGGGTCAGACATTTCGGTTTTTGTTATTTTAACGAGAAAAAATAAAGAATTAGTGAGTAATTTTATGTACTTTTAACTTCCCCAAAGCGTTATTTTTAGTTTGTTCTCATATTAAGATTATTTATACAAGATTTGTTGAAATTACCATTTGTTGGTACGAGTATTTTATTACTACTGTTGCTTTGTCATTGATAAGTGCTGTCTGTCGGTTAAGTTTGACTTTATCTTGGAAGTTTAGCGTCATTGATTTTGCTTCTCGGTGACGGGTTAGACAGTTTTTGAATTCGGAGATGGATTTGCGCGCGTTGGATCGAACAAAAATGATGACAAAGCGTTTTTAAATTAAGAACAGACGGCTTTATAAGTACGGTAAAGTAAGAACGAGAATGTAACATCTGAAAAAAAATTGATGCTTGAGCTCAACCAGGCGTGCTCTTTTTGGACTCCAGAGGCAAAATATCTTTTTGTGGACTTACTGTGTCATAATTGGATAACGAGACCTCGTCAGCACCGGGTGTACTGGAGAAGGACCTCTTACCATGAGTTCCAAGTTTCGGGGAGTTTGGGAGGAGGGGCAATCTTCTGCATGGATTCTAAAGGGATTTCGGTGCTGGGTTTCATATTCTCCGTCTTCCACTCGGGCCCACCTTGCAGTACTCCTCGAAACGAATTTTGAGCCGAAGAACACGAAGAGAAATTAATATATCAGTTTTTTTTCAGTTTGTCGAGTGATGACGTCATCGGGCAAAGAAGTAGCGGAGAGAGTGTGACCAGAGTCAGTCTGAAGGTGAGTACCCATTGACTTCATCGTTGGCAGGTCACAAATGGACGGAAGTTTACACTTTTATTCATAAAATGCATTCCTTACGTGCCTGAGTTGAATGTCAAGTCATTGTGGAAATAGTTTGTGAAATGAGTCGGAGTTTCCATTGAAGAAAATGAGGGAATTTGAATGCGTTTCGAAAAAGCAGGGAAATGCCTCGGGAAAGGAAGTGACAGTGAAACTGCCTCACCAAAATAGTACTGACCTCTTATTTAATTTCTCGGAATCGTATAACTGCATTTAGGCATTCATTCCCCTCACACACACACACACACACACACACACACACACACACACACACACACTACTTTCCTCCTACACGGAAAATAGCTGCTACCTTGTTGTAGATCATAATGTTTGGGGGTTCAATTTAGGTTAAGCTAGGTTAACCTAACCTAAGCTAATATAAGATAAAATAAACTGGGTGCTTAAAATCCTGAGGTAGCATTGAGTAGTAGTAATTTGATTGAGTTTAATTAAAGTCGTAACGCGAGTGAAATTTGAAAATAATAATTATATACTATAAAGAAGCCATTCTCAACTTTTTTATGGAACCTCTTCCCTATCTTCGTGATAAAAAATTTGAAAAAAATTGGACACACAACATGTAGGTGTCATGTAACTTCAGTGACTTAAAATATATATATATATATAACTGCAATGACCACGCAGTATATTAATGTATAGAGACGACGTAAGTATAGAGGAGCGTTCTGCACACGAGGAAGAGAAATATCGAACAAATGAAAAATGAGGTGAACCGCCCGGGAATCGAACCCAGGATCTTCCGATTGCCGGTCAGATGCGCTATCCATTACACCACGGGCCCGTGTAAAACCTGCAAATGATAGCTTTTCTTCTGCAAATTAACTTTCAGAATTTTGTGCACAGATGACGTCGGGAGGCCGAGTCTGTGTGATGCAGCACGAACGGACGTACGTGGCTCCTCAGTGATAATTCCGCGTACTGCATTCACGGTAAGATCTGACATACACGGTCATCCTGATCTTGCTTCATCATTTACAGATCCCGTTCGTTTAAATTTGTTCACCAATTTTCGTATTGTCTTGTCTATTGGCCCCGGCTTATGAAATCTCCTTCTAAACTTCTCTCTGATGTCATTGTATTTCTTTCCCTCGATTCGCCAAATTACTATTGCCAACACGCTCTTCTGTATTCAGAAAAAAATAATTATTTCACAAAAATAGATCCTGACTTTATGTACACCCTGTATAAGCAGTGTAATATGTTAAGCATATGAACCTGACGCAGGCCATGGCAACATAAGCCCCGCCCACTTTACCATATATGGAGGGTGTTCTGTCCACAGACCGCGCACACTCCGCCCTGATCCCTCGTTCTCTCCCTTTTCCATTTGATTTGGCATGGGGTAAACGTAAATTTATATTCCCATAGTAGGGGAGAAGAATATATATATATATATATATATATATATAATACACACACACACGGTGTTTCAGGAGGAAAGGTCAATACTTCGGGAGGTGATAGTATCGGTAATTGTGAGAAAAAAAGTTCATATGAACATGTCTAATTCTGAATGGTTACGGAGATAGAGCTGTTTGAATCTGATGCGCGCGCAGCTCTTCCTCCCCCTTCCCTCCCCTATAACCTTGAACCATGTAAGCTGTAATGTAAGCATATAACATAAGCCAATCGACAGCTGACTGTTGTGAGTGACATTGTTTGGTGTTTGAAGCAGTGTTAAGAATGCCACACACCTTCACACATGCCGAATATGCAGATATGGAGTATGTCTACGGTTTTTGTGATGGAAGTGCAACAGCTGCTGTTGCAGAATACCGTCGACGGTTTCCGAACCGCAGAATTCAAGATCGAAGTGTGTTTACCAGGGTTTTCAATACATTGCGTGAGATTGGTACACTTCCCAGCGCTCATGTTTCATCTGAACGTGAAGGTCAACAAGATGTGGATGAAGTGGAAAACATTCTTCAGTTGGTAGAACGTAGTCCTTCTACTAGCTCACGAAGAATTTCTACACGTCTCAGTGTACCACACAGAAGAGTATGGCGAACATTACGTGAGGAAGGCTTGCATCCATATCATGTACAGCGTGTACAACACCTTCAACCAGGAGACGCTGCCATGCGACTGGAATTTTGTCATTGGGTAAATGCTAATCGCCGATTGCTTCGATTAATACTGTTCATCGATGAAGCTACTTTCACCCGTGACGGTATCAACAACACTCATAACTCTCATCGGTGGTCAGACGAAAATCCAAATGCCACTGTGGAAACAAATTTTCAACATCGCATCTCTGCCAATGTGTGGTGCGGTATCATCGATGATCAGCTGATTGGCCCTGTTACTTTAGAGAATCATCTTACAGGACAAAGTTATCTAGAATTTCTGCAAAATGAATTGCCAGGACTATTGGAGGATGTTCCTTTGGCTACACGTGCTGGTATGTACTTTCAGCATGACGGAACTACTACACATTCTACCCGTCTGGTGATGCAATACCTAAATCAAACTTTTCCTGGTCGATGGATCGGCCGGGGTGGTCTCATTCAATGGCCATCAAGGTCTCCAGACCTCTCCCCGTTAGATTATTGTTTGGGGGGGTGGATGAAAAGTTAAGTTTACAAAAGAAAGGTGGATACACGAGACGAATTGCTCGCGCGCATTTTGGATGCTGCTGCCCGCATAAAGGAACGTCAAGATCAACTCAGACGAACAACACGCGATCTTCACACACGAGTTGCAAAGTGCATTGAGGTTGACGGTGAGATTTTCGAAAACGTATTGCAAACTGTAACAAATTTGTCATTTCTGTATCTGATACCATTCAAAATGCCACTGTTTAAACATTAAATTTTAGAAACAGTAATTGGTTTCTCTTTCTTGATTACCATTAACAATGCTTTTGCATTTGTAGATTCAAACAGCTCTATCTCCGTAACCATTCAGAATTAGACACATGTTCATATGAACTTTTTTTCTCACAGTGACCGATACTATCACTTCCCGAAGTATTGACGTTTCCTCCTGAAACACCCTGTATATCGCCGCACTGCAATACTGAAATTTCGCGCCTCAAGCGCCTCAAACAAGCTTCTATCGCTCAGTACCAAAATTTTACCGAATGGTTGTGAAGACAATCCGAACAACTGAATTGAAGTAGCTCATTTCTTATCTCGACTAGCGTAACAGTCGAGCGCAGAATTAAGGGTTAGGGCATCTTTTTCTCTCGACTAAAGTTGAGAGAGGGAGACAAATGGTTAATTAAATATTAATTTAAAGAAAATCTATCGGGTGTGCGGCGCACACCTAGCACACCCTGAATATACGCCCCTGATATATATATATTATATATATATATATATATATATATATATATATATATATATAGTGGTGTATTGGGTTTTTTAAAGATAATAATAATAATAATGTCTAATAAGAAATTAATGTTTTATTTATGAGAATTTAATAATGTTTTATTTAATAAAGAAGAAAATAATGTTTAATAAGAAATTAATAATGGTTTGTTTGAAATGAAGAATATAAAGTGCTAGTTGGCAACACCTAAAATGGGCCGAGAGAAACGGTGAATGCCCAATTCAGTCTGGGCGAGATGTGACTTGGTTAGGTGGTGTTTCGTATTAGAATGTTATCGTGTATTTAAAATATTAATTATGTGTCTCTTCGATTAAATGTCAACGCTAATTCCGCACCTCGCTTTACTCTGTTGATCCAATTGTTTCGGTATAAATAAAAAGTCAGTAAATAGAAATAAAAGCGTTTAATTATCCCCGGTCCTTTTGCTTTGTTGGAAAGTTTAATGGCGCTCACCGGCTTAAACGGTCTACCCCGCGTCCGTATAAAGACGCAGGAAACGAGTGATAATAGTAAGAAAAGGAACGATAATGAAAAGAAAGCGAAGAGTAGAAGGAAAGAATGTTTTGTTTTTAAAATACACGACATTTGTGGTGGCTATCGGTGGTCCCTGTTAAATTCAAATAAGGGCATTCCCACGTTCTCCGTACGAACTCGTAATTCGGGCAAATTACATTGCTACCCGTTTTATAGTATGTATAATATTAGTAGTTATTCCTTTCGGTAAATTAAACAGTAAAATGCATTGTGTACCTCAGTTGCAAGCAAATTCGGGTTCCCATTCTTTAAAAATTCGTTGAATATGTAATTCACGATAGCGCGCGCACCATTTTCAAAAACTGTTCTAACGTTTTCGACTCAGTTTTCTTTCAGTTAGATGTTTATTTTTTTCTTCTTATAGCGGCCTTTATAAATCACTACACACACACACACACACACACACACACAACACACAGACCGTGTCCAAATTTTTAGACTCACTGACGAGATTCTTCGGACACTTGATTGAGACGCATTCAGTTTACGCGCTCTCTCTCTTTGTGAAACAGTATTGGCAATCAATAAACCACTAATCCGCGCCTTTTTACGTGGTGTAATATAACAATCGGCCCACATTATCAATTAGAACAAGAACAAAGAAAATAACTATAAATCTGAAAAGTAGCTTGGTACAGTTAAAATTTCACACACTAAACTATAGTACAGCATAAAGTACATTAATTTAAGCAAATTTAAACTTCTTTGTGAAACAACATCCAATCAATGTAAAGAGTGCTTTGAAACTGAGGTAAATGGTAAACAACATAAGGCGTTACAGATGACGTGCGAGGCGTCATGTTGAGTGAGTACGATAAGAGTAGGGCGATTGATATACTTTATCTCGACTTTCAGAAAGCCTTTGATAAGGTACCTCACCGCCGGCTAATGGCGAAAGTGCGCGCGCTGGGTATCGGTGGGGAAATAGGTAGGTGGATTGAAAACTGGCTGAGGAATAGGCGGCAGAGGGTGGTAATTAAAGGGGCTAGTTCGGGTTGGGCCTCGATCACTAGTGGGGTTCCTCAGGGTTCCGTTTTGGGGCCGCTGTTGTTTATCATTTACATAAATGATATCGACGGTGGCATCGTCAGTCGGATCGCCAAATTCGCTGATGACACCAAGCTTGGGGCCAATGTTGGGACGCCCGAAGCGATCGAGGAACTGCGTGCGGACCTAGGTAGGTTAGGAGAGTGGTCCGAAAAATGGCAAATGCCGTTTAACTTGGGTAAAGGCAAAGTGATGCACATTGGCTACGCCAATCCCAAGTCGGACTACTCGATGTTGGGTAGTAATATCGAGGTGACTGATTTAGAAAAGGACTTGGGTGTGCTAATTAGCAGCGACCTTAAGTTACGAAACAGTGCGTAGAGGTGGAAAAGAAAGCCCAGAAACTATTGGGTTATATCAGGAGGCAATTTCAGTTTCGGAACAAGGAGATTGTGCTCTCACTGTACAATTCCCTTGTTCGGCCGCACCTGGAGTATGCTGTGCAGTTCTGGTCGCCCACCCTCAGGAAAGATATTAAGAGGCTGGAGCGAGTGCAGGCGAGGGCCACAAAGTTAATCCCTTCCGTTAGGCATATGGGCTACAATCGACGGTTACGAGCCCTGAACTTGTTTTCGCTTGAAACTCGGAGGCTGCGCGGTCAACTGATCGAGGTTTTCAAGCTCTTACGCGGGTTCAACGATGTCGATTTTAGAAGTATGTTTAGTTTAAATGATAACCCAACTCGCAACAATGGTTGGAAGTTGGATTTGAAACGGTTTAGGACTAGTGTGTGTGGGAATTACTTTACGTATAAGATCTGTGACACATGGAACAGGTTACCTTCGGAAGTTGTGAATAGTTCCTCTGTGGATCAGTTCAAGAAAAGGGTAGACGAAATCTTGCACACTATTTGACTGTGTAAGGACATTTAGGATCTCAGTGTGCGGAAATTTCTTTTCCTATAAAATAGTTAATATCTGGAACCAACTTCCCTCAGAGGTTGTTTCCAGTCAAAGTGTAAATGTGTTTAAAAATAGGCTAGACAAAGTACTGAATACTCTCATAGTTTAAGACTAAACATAAGAAAAACTCTGCAGGAGATCGCTTGCACGGTGTCTCTGTGAGCAATCTAAATATAGAGCTATTTATATATTCTCCACTTTCCTGTAAAATTTCCTTGGCTACTTTTCCAGGGTCAAGGTATTTTCTTCAACCTTTTTCCGTACCTGCCTCTGGCAGGGAGGAGCGGAGGGTGGGGAGAGAGCCTTCTACTTTTCTATCCAGTTTTCTACTACTGCTAGGATAGTTGAAAGAAAAATAAACTTTTACAAAATTTTCCCTGGCACCCGTTGCCATTGGTACCTCCTCGGTATGGGCCGCAAGGCCTTTTGAGGTACTTCTTTTCCTTGTAACTCCTTGTAACTTTGTCCCTCCCCCCCTCAAGACTGACACTCACATCTACATTCACAATGTTAACAAGAAAGTAGGGATCAGTGAAAGAAAGCAACCCCGAAACGGGTCGGGGGTGGCTTTCTTTCATTGATCTGTAAGTTATTTAGGTAGGTAGGTTAAGTTGTGATATTTTAGTTAGTTTAAATGAAAATATCATAACCTAACCAATCATCAGGGGCATACAGTAATAAATAATAAACAATTCCTCATGAAGGTGTTTTTACTTACATTCTTTACTTTAGTGATTTTGGGGGATGGCATTGTTTACTTGATCATTTTTTAGGGTGGTATTGTTTACTAGAAACTTTTGGGGGTGGCTTTTTTTCATTGATCCGAAAGTAGCAAATAATTTAGAAGTTCCTAATATATGTAAAAATAAATATAAAATGGAAAAAATATAGGTTGTTTCATTAAAGAATATTTTCAGCCACTGAGTCTAATAATTTGGCCAGGGTCTGTGTGTGTGTGTGTGTAGGGTGTTTCATAACATGTGGGACGCACTTTCAAGATGGATTCAGGACCTGAAAACAATGCAAAACGTTTATATAAACATATGCCCAAAATCGCTTTGTTTCTGAGTTACAGTCCGTTTTGTGTTCCAGCAACTCTTTCCGCAAACTGTTTCAAACACTGCTTGCCAACAATGTTTGTGAGTGTGAACGAGACTTATTTCATGTATGGTCTTGCAGATTGTAATGTTTCGTACACTCTGTGACATGTTGAGTGTAGAGCCATCAGTCAGTCAGAGGTGCATCGCTGTGTTTCACTGTTCGTATTCGTAACTTCTTACCGTGAATAAGTGCAGTCGAGTGGAAAAAAACTTAAAAGTTTTTGTACTATTCAGTGATAGTGTGCATTTGAAGTGAGAATGGAAGCTTATTCAAGCAGAGAAATGGCAGACATGCATCTCGTGTATGGACTTGCAGAGTGTAATACGGCCGCAGCAAGACGTCTGTATGCGGAAAGGTTTCCGAATCGCCGTCTGCCAGATAAGAAGACCTTTCAGAGAGAACAGACGAGCGTCTTGGTGATACAAGATCATTCAACAAGCGAGTTTCAGATGGTTGTACACCAATCAGCGCCAGAACTGTTGAGTTGGAGGAGCGGGTCCTGAATCGCGTGGAGGAACATCTTGGTGTCAGCACCCGAAGGATAGCAGCAGCAGAGGGTGTAAGATACAACTGTGTGGAGAATTTTATGGGAACACCACCTTTACCCATATCACATTCAGAGAGCACAAGGCCTTACTGAAGCTGATTTCCCACTACGAGAGGCTTTTTGTACTTGGTTCCTTCAACAGTGTGCTCGTGATCCTCTTTTTCTATCCTCCGTGTTTTCTGATGAGGCTGCCTTCACAAGAGATGGCGTGATCAATTTTCACAACACTCATCACTGGGCCGAAGAGAATCCGCATGCCATCATCCAGTCAAGGCACCAACAATAATTTAGTATCAATGTATTGTCAGGACATATTGCCAACAACTTAATCGGTCCTTTTGTTTTGCCTGGAAGATTAACAGGAGAATCCTATTCCAATTTTTTAAGGAATAATTTAAGCAATTTACTAGATGAAGTTCCTCTTTGTGTCCGACGTCGTATGTGGTTTATGCATGACGGCACTCCGCCTCATTGTAGTCGAGTAGCCAGAGACTATTTGGATGACCATTTCCCTGATAAGTGGATAGGCCGCGGAGGACCCATTGCGTGACCTCGCTCTCCGGACCTGAATCCACTCGATTTTTACCTGTGGGGTCATCTGAAATCCATCGTTTACGTGACACCCATTGACAACGTTGAAATGCTTGGCCAACGTGTAGAACAAGGATGCCAGAAAATCCGAGCAATACCTGGAATGTTTGAACGCGTCAGGCAGTCTATGACGAGGCGTGTTCAGGCGTGTATTCGAGCACAAGGCGGTAATTTTGCGCACTTCCTTTATGTTTATATGAACTTTTTTCATTGTTTTCAGGTCCTAAATCCATCCTGAAAGCGCGTCCCATATGTTATGAAACACCCTGTGTGTGTGTGTGTGTATATATATATATATATATATATATATACTTCAAAATAAAAGTAATTTTAAAGTAGCATTTACATTTAAAAACATGCACGAAAAGACGATAGTTAAGCAAGAGATAAAAGTAATGAAACTACGTTTGCATTGACTGACAACTTAATCTTTTTAATTCCGTTAACCCATGTTTCATAACCATGGTAAATTATTCAAAGATAAACCGAAGACAATCAGTAACACGTTTGTCACATTCCACTTAATTTCTTAAATACTGCATTCGATGTATCCTCTCCCAAATGGTTTGACAAACAATAAATGTAGCGTGTTGCAATTTCTGATTCTTTTAAAATACTTCATTTGCACCAGTTAAGTTAGTGAGATAATCCCACGCTAATAATTTGAAGTAATCGACATTATACGATTCGTGTGATATCTATTGAAAACATTTTCTTAACTGTGGTCAAATAAACTAAATGATTAGTCTTAAAAATTCTTTTTCCACCATTGATCTTCGCATTCCGCAGCGATAAACCATAATTGGAAAGATACCACGTATGCCCCAAACATAAATGAAAAACTGGCCTTATATTCAAAGTTACATTCGGTTAGAAACTTTGACCATAGAAAGTTTTCAACCTTTTTGTGTCCCCGACCAAATACATTTGGAGCGACCATACGGGATTACTTTTGAACCACTCAACATGAAATGATTGAACTTCACGCAAAACTAATTGTCATGAACGAGAATCAGGTTTCTGCATCGAAGGTCAAGGTCACAAATATAGGAGGGGACATTGATGTCGTTCCGTCATAGTGCTTGTTTCATTATCCAGGGTTGGCAAAAACCTGGGGTGTATTGAGAAAAACAAACCCAACCTGGATTTTTCCGGTTTAATTGGGTTTATTATCTTATCCATAAAGTATAACAATGAAAAATGAAAAATAAAGTTTAAGCAAACCGATTTGGTACATACATTAAAAACACCAAGATTTGGTAAATACATCAGGCTGTGCTCAACATCAAAATGTCTAATTTCATAAATGTTCTTCAACCTTTATTGCATCATTTTCTTTTCAACTTTTACTTCAAATCACTTGATACACGTTGGACTGTAAACCTTTTAAATCTGTTTGTAAACTGCCCCTATACACAAGTTAAAACTTGTTCTATTCTGTTTCAAACAAGGACACTACTAGAATGCAAACACACACACGGCTTACTTCGGTTCTCCTCTGCCCCTCTTGCAGGGTTGCCAAATTTGGCGATATATCGCTAATTCGGTGATATTTGGATGTGATAGGCGATGGAAAAATGTATCTGGCGATAAGGTCAAAATGGCGATGAATTAAAATTTAGCAAGATACATAATTTTTTATATTGCGTAAATATAATAAAAAAGAGATTGGATACTGCATGTATGTTATCACAGCAATGAATCAAGTATAACCTTAAAATGTGTTATTTGAATGATATAAAAATGTAATTAATATTAAATTGTGTAGCCGCAGATTTTCGGGCCAGAACCTATTTTCTCATCTATTTCTCCTAAAATGATTTGATTATAATGAAAAAAAATGACAGTTGAGAATGTTTTACTTACGAGTAATAATAATAAAAAAAATAAATATCAGAACTTCGAAATTGTGTAATAAATATAAATAATTTTTGTAACTTTGTTTCTCTGGCATGAAATATAAGAAATTATGCCTGGTTGACAATTTTGTCCAAATTTTTTGCAATGTTTTGTTTTCCTGACTAAATTCAAGTCGTCGTAGGTAGAGTTTTATAAAGAAGGAATAGTTAAATATGGAAGTAAAGTGAATTACGGTATATTTTTTACTTTCAAGAATCAAATGAAGAACAATTCTGATTTCTTCGTAAAACAACAAAATTTTACGTTCAGATAGAAAGCTATATAAATAACATGTATAGCAAATTAAATGTTTTATGAAATAAGTTGTTGTTGTTGTTGTTGTTGTTGTTGTTGTTGTTTTTAAACCCAGGTGGGTGGATTTTTTCATTTTATTTTTTTTAAATCAACGGGGACAACTGCGTCGGGTCCAATCGAGCCAACCCTCTCATTACCCTTACTGTCATCATTCAAGTTATTAGTTATAAGATAATGTAAATACTTTTCACTCGAGATCATCATATAAAATGGGAAAAATACAGGGTGTACATAAAGTCAGGATCTATTTTTGTGAAGCACTTGGAAATTATATGGAATTCAATCATAAAATGATAAAGTGGTAACATTTATTAAATAATTAAGAGTAGGATTCGACGTGACGCCCATCAGTATCCCTGCACAGCTCAAATCGTTCCGCAGCATTTCTAAACACATTCTGGAGCATTTGCGGGGTTATGTTATCTGCAGCAGTTCGTATACGTGTACGTAAGTTTTTAAGACTCGTAATCTTCGTCTGATAGACGTGCGATTTGATAAAGCCCCATGCAAAGAAATCTAAAGGGGTTAAATCTGGTGATCTCGCTGGCCAAGGTCTGTTGCTTCCGCGTCCGATCCAGCGATTTGGAAAACGTCCATTTAGATAATCCTGAACAATTTTGGTATAGTGACAAGGAGCACCATCATGTTGATAGACGACTGGGATAGGATTGTTAGTACCGTCGTCTATCAACATGATGGTGCTCCTTGTCACTATGCCAAAATTGTTCAGGATTATCTAAATCAGTGGTGCACAAACTTTTTTGATGTGAGGGCCAAGCGAAGAAAATAACTAAATGTATTAGCCTGCTTACTTTCCATCTAAGTCATAAATTGGGTAACTTTTATATTCTAACTTTTTCATTGAATTGAAAAGACCCGTGGGGGACACATTTGGCCCGCGGGCCAGGGTTTGTGCATCACTGATCTAAATGGACGTTTTCCAAATCGCTGGATCGGACGCGGAAGCAACAGACCTTGGCCAGCGAGATCACCAGATTTAACCCCTTTAGATTTCTTTGCATGGGGCTTTATCAAATCGCACGTTTATCAGACGAAGATTACGAGTCTTGAAAACTTACGTACACGTATACGAACTGCTGCAGATAACATAACCCCGCAAATGCTCCAGAATGTGTTTAGAAATGCTGCGGAACGATTTGAGCTGTGCAGGGATACTGATGGGCGTCACGTCGAATCCTACTCTTAATTATTTAATAAATGTTACCACTTTATCATTTTATGATTGAATTCCATATAATTTCCAAGTGCTTCACAAAAATAGATCCTGACTTTATGTACACCTTGTATATGTATATATATATATATATATGTATATAATGTATATGTATATAATGTATATATATATATATATATATATATATATATATATATATATATATATATGAAAATTATTTCACGAAAGTAACACGTGAAAAATATTTATGATGAATAAAACCACGAAGGAAAGGAAACACAAAATGGTGCTCAAGCGCTTTCGTCTAATGACATCCTCAGGATGTCATTAGACGAAAGCGCTTGAGCACCATTTTGTGTTTCCTTTCCTTCTTGGTTTTATTCATCATATATATATATATATATATATATATATATAATATATATATATATATATATGTGTGTGTGTGTATATATGTATATAATATATATGTGTATGTCACTGTGTATATATATATATGTATATAATATATATATATATGTATATGTGTATATATATGTATATAATATATATGTGTGTATATATATGTATATAATATATATATATATATATATATATATATATATATATATATATATATATATATACTGTGCCCGCGATATATGCGAGGGATAGGTTCTGCTAAAACCTCGCATAATGCAAATTCGCATATATCGAACTTATAGTTAAATGAAAAAAATAGGGATGCGTTCGACAACCAGTTTTTTTTTACCCTCCCGGCACCCCCAACAATAAATATGCCACTTTTTTATATAAAAAACATTCAACAAGATAACAGTAATGCTTTATTACATCAATACTGTACGGTATAAATATTAAAGGACATAGTAAGCCTAATAAGACATACGATGCCAACGACGTTTAGAAGCCATGTCTACAATAAACAGTAAGACAAAACTGGAAAAAGCAGTCAAAAATTGTGAAAAATACAAGACAGTCTAGAGCACAACGCGCGCACACACCAACACGCTATAACGGTTTATGCGACTGTTGTTGTTTGGCGGGGCCGCGGGAAGACGTCGGTGCGCTCAGCGGCTCAGCAATATTTCCCACTAGGTGGCGCATAAATGCTAATTTTTTCCGCATATACTATACTGAATTTTTGGTAGAAGTAGGGTCTTCGCATAATAGCGAATTCGCATATGCTGAAGACGCATATATCGAGGGCGCAGTATATATATAATATATATATATATATGTGTAATAAACGTCGCCGTTGACGGAAACCTTATTACAGAATATTTATTTATTGAAAGTCACCACGAAGGCCCGTAAATTAAAAGTGAAGTTTAGACGCTCGGTTGTTTGTTTTTCCTTCATTATTATAGTTAGCCTTTCTCTTAATTTGGTGACCCTGTGCCTGACTTCTTTATCTTCCGCTTACGTTCTGAATCCTTGACTCTTAAGTGTGTAATTGATAATGAAATCGTCGGTTTGAATAGTTTTTAATCAGTGAATTAAAGACAATCTGATAGTAACAAGTTCAGTCAAATTTGGGGAATATGCTGCAATTAAGTTGAATTGTGGCTAAATTTAGACTTAAAAATAAATTAATCACTCGAAGATTAAATATTGCCAGTCCACTACTTCTCCCTCTGTAGTTTAGACAAATGGCCCTCAATTTTCTCACAAACTCAATATTCAACTCAATGAATCTCTCAAATTTAGTCTTTAACGAGCAAATTCCCTCTCTGGTCCTCACTCGGAGAACAACTGAAACGCAACCCAGCCTATCTCTGTACTGACGGAGCGAAAGTTAAATTCTGATTTTTTCTTCGCATTTTGTTTTTTATATGCCCAAGCTATCCTACGTCAGAGTCCGAGGCGCACCAAAAAGGCGAACCCCAGTGACCGGAAACGGTCGTGTGGGAGAGTTGCAACATTAGGTGTCAGTGTCCTTTTGGTGCACCGTTCAAGTGTCGCAGAGGGGACGTTATAGAGGTCATCGAGAACCTATAGAGTTTATATCAAAACGTTGTCTACACATTGCAGAGAAAATATGGCGGGTCATAGTGAACTATGTGGCTCGTGTATAACGTGTGTGTTTTTACATAAAATTCTTATGTTCTTGTGGTTTGGAACCCACGTAAAATTGTAGGTCCCATCCGCCACCACGGAGGAAATACACAATTACGAACACAGGTAGACCAGCCATGAGTGGATCCTAGGGTCTTTGTTGGTCTGAAACATTATATATGTGTACACACACACACACACACACATATATATATATATATTATTTTTTATGACGTCTTTGATGTTACTAGTGTAGTAATGTCTAATTCAAAATTAGAATGTTTTGGTTATAAGAAATTAAAAGATAATAATAATATTAAATAAATGAAATCACGATAAATTATGGTTGTTTATATTGTAATTATATTTAATTAGAATGTTTTGATTATAAGTTTATTAAAATTATAAAATACGAATTGGCAACACAACGCCTGAAAACAAGCGAGAGAGAGAGGTACCCAAAAATAGCTAGTCATTGGCCCGCCTCGCATTTACGAAGGCGTCTCTTTTCATGTAAGAATGTAATTGTGAATTTAAATTCTTTGTTCTCTCTGACTTAAGTATTATAATTAAATCCCCCCTCGCATTACCCCGTTTAACTAAGTCTGTTTCGGCAATAATAAAGTAGTAAAAAGTGTAATGAAGAGTAATAATTAACCCCAGTCTCCCTTTGCATTGTCTAATGGTTTTTCCACTCAGGCCGGCTACCTTATTTATACAGTATGCGAAAAGCGAGTGAAAGCGTTTAAAGAGAATGATAAATGGTAGAAGAGAAATGGAAGTAAATAATGAATTATAATAATAATAAACGTATTCACTACACTATCTTTCAACCAATCCGGAATACAGAGGCCTCCAGCGGCCTCAGATGACCTCGGAGGCCGACGCCACATAGCCTATGTTCTTCCCCGGCCTCAGTTACCCATATTCCCGAAGTCTCATCCAAATCTGGCCAGTGGTTTGGCCAGCCATAAGAAACAAAGTAAATTCACAGGCAGTTCGACCGTCACAATTATCAGTATAGATAAGGTTCCATTATGATTACTGCAAGTCTATATGAACAGCTACCACAATACAACTTTTTATATACTAGTGAATTTGAACCAAAAATAGACTAATATTACACAACCAACCTCCACACTCCCTCATTCCCCTTCCCCACCCACCAGTCTTCTTTCTATTACCCTTGTTCATCATTATCATATACTCATCATCCTTTTTAGATGTTTTCCGCTTCCATTCTCAACCTGTTTTGTTCTTCACATCTCCAGTTTGTGAGTGGTGAGAAAGTGTTTTGGAAACAGTACACATGATACTCGAGTTTTATCAGCTATTTGTCTTTGAGTGTTGCATTCTTTATGGAGAATAATTATTTTCAACCTATTCTTGTAGGAAATTTCTTTATTTGGAGCCATTATACTATCTTATCTGAAAAAAAAATTAGAAGAAGAGACATTTTTTGTATTAAAGTTTAACAAATAAGATGATATTTTTAAAGAAACTTGCGATTACATGAGGGTATAAACATGTGTGAGTCATTAAATCTATAAAACATGTTATTACATCAAATTGAATAGTATATTTACCAGTAAAGAACCTAGCCCTCAAAATTAGCAAAATCAATAAAAACTAGTGGTGTACTGATTCATTGGCATTGGTAGAATCGGCCATTGTTTGGGCATTGGTATCGGCCAAATTTAGCTGATTCTCTTACTGATCATTTGAAATTTTAAAATTTTCATTACAAAACAAAATCTATATTTACAGAAAATTGAACACCAAAAAACACTATGATAATTTATACTCATTTCAAAGTGTAATTATATTAAAATATTTTACATTCACAAAAATGGCAAAGCATAATAAGTTAAGTTGTCCATAAATTTATATTTTCTCGACTAGCTAATCTCTAAATATTACAAACTATTGGAATGTAATTGTAATTGATTGTGTAATGTCTATTTTTGGTTCAGATTCACTAGTATATAAAAAGTTGGTACTCTCCTGTTATCCCGGACCCCAGACTTTTTACCAATTGCCAGACTTCAATTTTGACAGAATATTTTCGTTAAAACTAACGAAAATATC
This sequence comes from Bathynomus jamesi, assembly GCA_023014485.1. Classification (NCBI taxonomy): domain Eukaryota; kingdom Metazoa; phylum Arthropoda; class Malacostraca; order Isopoda; family Cirolanidae; genus Bathynomus; species Bathynomus jamesi. The sequence continues at coordinate 604,245 of JAJOZX010001349.1, read as the reverse complement.
ACGACTTAACCTAATCTTACTAACTAATTAGGTTAATTGAATGCCCGGTTAGGTAAAATGTACGCCCTTGATAATTGGTTAGGTTAAGTCGTGATATTTTCGTTAGTTTTAACGAAAATATTCTGTTTCAAAACTGAAGTCTGGCAACTGGAAAAAAGTCTGGGGTCCGGGATAACAGGAAAGTACCAAAAGTCATATTGTGGTAGTTGTTCATATAGATTTGCAGTAATCGTAATGAAACTTTATTACTGCATAAGATTAGTAAACTACATGGAGTTGAACGCTGTATACGATCATATTAATTGTTTATCTTTATGAACACAGACATTACAATATAATTAATTACCTGTATGTCAATGACTGCACATTCAATTGTCCTTTATATATATATATATATATATATATATATATATATATATATATATATATATATATCTCTGTTATATGTTGTTGGACTAGGTTGTCCCCCCTCCACCCAACCTTCCCCTAGTTGGAGTACCTTGACTATCACTGCGGCGTTGCCACGTGTGCGGAATCGCCTGTGAGGCGAGGAACATTACATATGCCGGCAACTGTACATTTTGTTAGGGGTGACGGAACTTTTCGAACACCTTGTATTTTAGCTCCTGACACACGCACTCTTTCATTTTACTTTAATTTTTATACAAAATTCTTTATCAATATGCCTAACAATCGACAAGCCTAACAACACGTTTTTCTCTTCGTTTAATGGATTTTGACAATCCAGCTCAAAATTTGACGACGCCTTCGGCTTAATATCATTTCTAACCAAATAAAATTATCAACAGTCAAGTTATTCCTATTCGACTGAATGACATTAACAATTTTATCAACTTTTACATCAATTTTTTGTATATTTTCTTGAACTTGTTTAATTCGATCATTAAATTTTCCCACAGAATTGGAAGAATTATGAAGTTCAACTCCCTTTAAGTTATACTCAACGCTTGAAATTTTTTTTATTAAGTAAAATTCTTAGAAATTTCATTCTTTAACTCGTGAAACTTTTCATCAGTATACGACTGTAAATTACAAAATTTGCAAACTCTGTTCTCGTCTTTAGAATTATCGACATAAATGTCTGTCGTGTATAAGAATACCGCGCTTGTAAACGGCATTATTATTATTATAATAAACTATAAAAAAATATTTATCCCACACTATTTCACAACTTAATAATAATATCAACACCAATCAATGGTTTGGTAATGAACCCAAACGGTAGGAAACTTTAGTAGTATTTCCGCATTTAAGTTTTTCATCCCATTTGATGTTCACTGTGTTGTTATTTTGTTAGTGGCAGAGAATATTTTAAGTAATCAATCGGAGGGCTAGTAATAATTAATCAGTCATGAGGCCTGAAAACTAGCACAGCTTATAGGGAAACAGTTACCCATTGAGCTACAGGCGTCGTCTACGTGATGAATCCACAATATATGAATCCCGTGATAGCATTCACGCATCTTAAAATTACATAGATAGGGTTAAGCCACTCGTATCATGATTAAAAGGATCGGAAAGTAGTTTACCAATAAGTTGTCACGTTTCATAAAAGGCTACAAATTAAGTAGAAAGTTTGCAGACTAAGGATTACCATGTAAATAGGAAGGTCTGTTGACGAAATAAAATAAATTTGAATTAATTAAGGTCATTGAAAATTCTCTCTATTCCTTCCATCATTTCCAGATATTTCTTTTTGAAAAGGATTGTTCACTCGATTCAAAAACATAATGTATATTTATCAAAGCTATTTTAGTTCGCTCCGCAGAAACAATACCGCACTTTTTATGAGCCAGAAAACGTTATTTATTATTAACAATAATATTTGAGTTTTTTAACTTCCTTCGTAACATCTATAAGACCCTGACCGATGGGACCTGTAGTTTTACGTGGTGGTGGTATCCAAACCACTGGTCACTACTTCGTATGAACATCGAGAACGGACGTCGTTTAACCTCGCTGACTTAACGAGAAGCGGTATTGTGACGTGGTTACAACGTAGCACTTAACATTAAATATGCGTGTGTGTAAAAAGTTTGAACTAATTTCCATTTGTTGTTAATTCGCCAAAGGTCAGCGAGGTTGTGCTGAGTCCTTGCTCATCCACTTTCATTTCTCTCTAGACTGACCTCTCATGAAATGACCTCCGCAAAGGTCAATAATGGCGCGTACACAATAGAGTCCATCCGCAGTGCCACTGTGCCAGTCTCAATTTGGGGTTGACAGAGTGTACTCACGAGAATCTTTGTTGTATTTCCATAATCGAGTCGCATAAACATGATAAACATACATTTACCTGTACTGTATATGTATATATGAGTTAGTAACAAAGGTATATTGTAATAATTTATTACGAATTAGATTTCGGTTTTTTACTTGAGAAGCAACTATTTCAGTATTTAGCCTAAGTTCTGGAAGCACTCCTTCATCCCTTCATCATTTCAAAACATTCACACATTCTTACGCCTTTCACATACGTCACTAGGAAAATTTATATTGTGTGTGTGTATATATATATATATATTTCAAGAACCAACTAGACAGGTTCTTCTGCAAAGTTCCTGACCAGCTATGCGTAGTTGGTTACGAGAGCACCAGAAATGAAAACCACCTCTCCTTCTAAATTCTGCAAATGAGGCGGGATGCTGTAGAGGGGTCGACCGCAGGTCGATCCAAAACCGTCGTTCGGAGACACCAAGTAAGACTAGAGTATATATATATATATATATATATATATATATATTATATATTTCAACTGCAAAGAACACGCAGTATAATTAACGTAAAGAACGACGCTTGTATAGGAGAACATTCCACGCAAGGTGAGGAGGGAGAACGTATGTAGGAGAATTACGACTTCTGATCGAGTGGGGACCATGGTGTAGTGGTTATCATATCTGACCGGCAATCGGAAGATCCCGGGTTCGATTCCTCGGTGGTTATCTCATTTTTTCATTTGTTCGTTCTCCCTCCTCATCTTGCGCGGAATGTTCTCCTATACAAGCGTCGTTCTTTACGTTGATATATATATATATATATATATATATATATATATATATATATATATATACATACATACATACATACATACATATACACACACTTATTTTTGGTTGGCAAGGTACTAGTATTGATGGATACCGTAATGAAATTGACTGGATTCTTTAGATCTGATATATTTGCATGTCGGTTATAAATAGATATAGAGTGTAACATATTTGTGGATAGTAGTCTATTATGACTTGATCCTCTGGATCCAGAGATTCTATCTTTAGTTTTAAATTGATAATTATTTGGTTTTGTAAAAATTGGTCGTTGCCAATGTACAGGCAGTTTTTACATAGTGGAGCCGCCTCGATGGGCCGACGTGGCCCCTAGTGTGCCCACTATAAAAATTTCTTATGTTCTTATGTTCCTTGTGGTTCGGAACCCACGTAAAATTGTAGGTCCCCTCCGCCACCACGGAGGACACGCACAATACACAATTACGAACACAGTTAGGTAGACCAGCCATGAGTGGATCCTAGGTTCTTTGTTGGTCTGAAACATTATAACATATATATATATATATATCATGCGCCTCGGTGGTGGTGTGGTTAGCGTCGCTGACTACAAATCCATCGGTCCCGGGTTCGAGACCCGATGGCAGCCGGCTCGCAGCAAAACCCAGCTGTTCATCCTTCCACACAATAAAGAAAGTGGTTGGTAGATAAATGGGTACCCTAGGTGGCCTAGTGGTTAAGACCCTGGGCTGCTGATGGGGCGTGGTTCGAATTCCACGTTAAACTGTAGGTCTAAGGTGGAGTGAAAAGCTTGACCTTCGTCAGAATGAACAATTCGGGCGGAAGCTAACCAACCTTACAACCTTACAAAGGTTCCGCGCGATGATTTCTCATTTCGCGAAGGTCAAGCTTGTCGCCCCTCCTCTCGAGTTGGCCTGGTGAAGTAGTGAGTTGGATTCTTGCGCTCTCCACCTCACATAGCCAGGTAACCAAAGGTTATATATATATATATATATTATTATATATATATATATATATATATATATATATATATATATATAATGCGAGATATTTCACGCAGGAAAATGAAAGCAGGAGTAGCGACGTGGAACATTCTCAAGCTTTATTAACAGAAAAAACAGACAATCTTTTACATACTTTTAAAATGCTTAAAAAGTGGGAAGAGAGAGGGGGGGGGAGCCGGAAGTTGGGGTGGTCACAAATGGTTAATAAAGGTAGCCCAGGCGCGAGTATAAAAATATAAGATAATAAAATGAATTAACATCCGATAACGTTACAAAGATTCGTTAAACGATACAACGCAGAACTAAATAAATGAATGCAGTGGGAAGGGAGTTGCGTATGTACGATTAGTAGTTTGCATTTATTATTAGTTTTTGTTTATTGAAGAGTAATTAAATGGTTATATGATATTTTCCCGTTTGCCCGTGTTTAGGTTAAAGTTTTTATTTTGTGTGTGCATAAGGGCTTATTCGTAGAGGAGCCTCGTTGGGTAATGTGGTGCGTTAAGGATGTCGTAGCCCTCCTTGAAGTTAAAAACACTATTGATAAATCTAAACAATTAATCGTACATACAGAACTCCCTTCCTACCACATTCATTTGTTTAGTTCCCTCTTGTATCGTTCGACGAATCTTCTTTGTAACCTTATCGGATGTTAATTCATTTTATTATCTTATATTTTTATACTCGCGCCTGGGCTACCTAAATTTATTAACCATTTGTGACCACCCCAACTTCCTTCCGGCTCCCCACTCTCCCTTCACATTGTCCGTCTTTTCTGTTAATAAAACTTGAGAATGCTCCGGTGATTGGAGCGAAACGTCGCTACTCTTCCTTTCATTTTCCCGCGTAAAATATCTCAACACTAAATCAAAACCATGGATTTCGCCGCATATATATATAAAACCTTGGTTTTGCTTCCGCCCGAATTGTTCATTCTGACGAAGGTCAAGCTTGTCACTCCACTTTAGACGTACAGTCAGTCAAACGTCAAATCCGCACCACGCCCCACCAACAGCAGCCCAACATCTTTACCACTAGGCTACACAGGGTACCCATTTATCTACCAACTAATTTTTTTATAACGTGGAATGATGAACAGCTGGGTTTTGCTACGCGCCGCCTGTCGTCACCTGGTCTCGATCCCGTGGCCCGATGGATTTGTAGTCAGCGACGCTAACGACTACACCAACGAGGCGGCACACACACACACACACACACACACATATATATTATATATATATATAAAGGAGGAGAAGGAATTAATGTAGAGTAAATAAGTGGTTAAATAATTCGATATTTTAGTTAAGGATGAAGAAAGTTGTTGAAGGAAACATTGAATCGAAATTTAAAATTTAAATGTTTTAAGATGAGAAATCTACTGACCTTAATTAATAATTTAATTAAAAAAGGTTAACCTTTAAAAGGAATAGAAAAAGCTTTGTTGACGTTTCTCGTTGAAACGTGAAAAAAGCGCGGTTTTTTAACTAAATCGAGAATGACTGACTGACTGACTCATCATAAAGACGCAATTCACCACTTTTAATTCAGTTAATTTCTCTGACCTTCGCTCTTTTAAATATAAAAGTGTGTTAAAACTTCTGAAACGCCGTTCTCGCCTTTATTCCCTCGTTTTTTAAGGCATTCTTCACTAATGGAGAATGAAAACCAAAACTTTCCGTGTGGGCATCATCGGGTACGATGGGTAGTTTGAAGGACGGTCAAATGAGTTGAGGTGGATATTGATTGAAGGTCAAATTTGTCTGTGGGAATGATCTCCTTACCGCCAGACCAATATCGTCTGTGTTATATGTATAGGTATGTATATGTATATATGTGTGTATATATATATATATGTGTGTGTGTGTATATGTATAGGTATGTGTATATATATATATATGTGTGTGTGTATATATGTATAGGTATGTGTGTATATATATATATGTGTGTGTGTGTATATGTATAGGTATATATATATATATATATTATATATATATATATATATATATATAGTATGTAGAGGTATACTCTGTGTGTGTGTGTGTGTGTGTGTGTATATATAGGTGTATGTATACATGTATATGTATATATGTTAAACACAGACCGTGCATGGAACAAGGAACTCTTCTGGGAAAATTAAATCCACTATAGTCCGAATAAGTAATGGTAAATGACAAATACCATAGTTTTTTTCCTTTTTCATGATTTTAGCCCGACGTGGGCAACGGGTCTCTCGCAAAGAGATCCCATAAATATAGCTTCCCTCACCAGCTATCTGCAAAGCAGACAGGATCCAGCTTTGGGACGTGGATCTAGGGTTTAAAGCAAGCCTAGATCCCTACACTCAGAACCTCTATATAAGTAAAAGACTCGTTGCATTCACGTCGTGTTGAATGCTCAATGTCCCGGTTGAGGTTTAAGTTTTGTTTTTTTGGCTAAAAATACAATAGTTACCCCCTTTTTCTTTGATTTATTCAACACGACGTGAATGCAACGAGTCTTTTACTTATATAGAGGTTCTGAGTGTAGGGATCTAGGCTTGCTTTAAACCCTAGATCCACGTCCCAAAGCTGGATCCTGTCTGCTTTGCAGATAGCTGGTGAGGGAAGCTATATTTATGGGATCTCTTTGCGAGAGACCCGTTGCCCACGTCGGGCTAAAATCATGAAAAAGGAAAAAAACTATGGTATTTGTCATTTACCATTACTTATTCGGACTATAGTGGATTTAATTTTCCCAGAAGAGTTCCTTGTTCCATGCACGGTCTGTGTTTAACATATAATGTTCTCAGGGAACCATTCTGAGTTTGTGTATATATATGTAGTTATAATATGAAAATAAAAGCCCACTCTAATAGACAGAGTTCATTTCCACAACAACTCTGTCTATTAGAGTGGGTTTTTATTTTCATATTTTGACCTTCACGTAGAAAAAAGTGAAGTTTTTTGCATTGTAGTTATAATGTTTCAGACCAACAAAGACCCTAGGATCCACTCATGGCTGGTCTACCTAACTCTGTTTGTAATTGTGTATTTTGCATGTCCTCCGAGGTGGCGGAGGGGACCTACAATTTTACGTGGGTTCCGAACCACAAAGCCTTAATTTTACTACCTTAAACTATACCCAATCTATCAACATACGCGTCTAATCGATTTTTAAACACGTTTATATACGTGCTACTAATTACTTCTACCAGCAAACTATTCCAGCTATTTACTATTTTATGCGTAAAAAAGTTTTTGGCAACTGCTGTCTCGAACCTTCTACTTGTCAACTTACACCCGCTATTTCTAGTCCTATTATATTGAGATATTTCGAAAAAGCTATCTCTATCTACGTTATTGAACCCATTCATAATTTTATAAACCTGGATTAGATCACCCCTTAGCCTCCTAGTCTCGAGTGTAGTCAATTTTAACTCCTTAAGCCTATCCTCGTACGACTTCGACCGAAGCGACGGAATCATCTTAGTTGCTCGTCTTTGAATTCTTTCGATTTTGTCTATATCTTTTCACATATGCGGATTCCAAAATTGGATCGCGTACTCCAAATGGGGTCTACATAAATAATGATTTATAAAGAGGAACAATAATATCGCGCCTTTGTTCGCTTTATTGACCGCTGCTGTGCTTTGTTTCGCTACATTTAAATCACCAGTGACTATAACTCCTAAATCTTTTTCCTGCTGTACGCTTGCTAACTCCTTCCCTGACATACTATACGCAAAATTACCGTTACGCGAACCTATATGTAAAATTTTGCACTTATCGACGTTAAATCTCATTTGCCATGTGACTGACCAATCAACGATTTTATTCAGATCTTCCTGGATTTTACCTCTATCTTCGTCATTAATCGCCCTACCACCCAACTTCGTGTCATCCGCAAACTTTCAAACTATATTGACTAGGCCGATGTCTAAATCGTTATATATATATATATATATATATATATATATATATATATATATATATATATATATATATATATACACCATACAACAACAGCAGTAATCTAGATGATTTGATTTGCTGTACAAAATTAAGTCATTATCAGATAACCCCAAATATTCTCACTATATAATAATGGGGGACTTTAACGCGCATGTGAACTCGGAATTCTTTGTAGAATTGGGTAGCATGTGCGAGTCGGCCAATTTAAGTATAAGTGATGTAGATGTATTAGGGGTAACCAGTGGTAATTTTACATACGTTAGTGGTGTGAATGGTACCACCAGGTGGATTGATCATTGTCTCACTAGTAATAATCTAAAGGATCGAATTGTTAGAGTTCATATTCTGCATGATTTCCTTCTTTCTGATCATAGACCATTAAAAATATTAATTAACTTTACCAATTTATGCGCAACACGACTTAACAAGAACTCAATAGGTAAGAATAATCGCGTCGATTGGTCCAATGTTAATATGCAACAGAGAATAGAATACAAAGCCAGAACAAGTCACCTCTCTAATAATTTAGAAATTTTGCATCTTGCCTGTAGTAATCCTTGCTCAAATGATTCTCACTGTAAACTCATAGATAGGTATTATAGTAAGATAATATCCCTGTTAAGAGAAGCAGGAAGCCCCCTGATTAAATCTTACAACTATCATACTAAGATTATTCCTGGATGGAATGATTTTATTGCCCCCCTGAAGAGGGAATCGAAAGACTCCTATGATTTGTGGTGCTTTCATGGTAGACCCAGATTAGGACCAGTATACATGAATATGTGTAGAAGTAGGGGTCAGTATAAGGCGGCCATAAGGCGATGTAAACAGGATGAAGAGTCTATTCGAGCATCAAAAGTCTGTGGGAGGGACAAGGGAAAATACTTTGATATCTTTTTCTGAAGTAAAGAGGTTAATTAAAGAGTTAAAGACTGGTTCTGCGTCAGGGGTAAATGACTTAACGAATGAGCACTTAAAATATGCAAGTGACGTAGTATGTCTGCATATATCATTGCTCCTATCAGCCATGCTTGCTCATAGCTATATCCCTGCAGAGTTCATGAGGGTATATATCTTGCACCTGGTCAAAAATAAGTACGGAGACATTCTGTCCAGCAATAATTACAGGCCTATTGCTGTCGCTTCCTGCTTCTCGAAACTACTAGAAAAACTCTTGTTACGCCAATTAAATGATTTCCTATGGACATATCAGTTTGGCTTTAAAAGGTCCGACTCAACTGACCTGTGTATCTATGTACTTAAAGAAACAATATCTAAATACATTGACAGTAATTCAACTATTTATAGCTGTTTCCTACATATAAGTAAGGCATATGATAGGGTGAACCACAATATTTTATTTGAAAAACTAGAAGACGGGAAGGTTCCCATGTACATATTAAACGTATTGAAATTTTGGTATTCCCACCAATCTTTCACCGTTAGGTGGGGAATGTACTATTAAGGTGTGTCAATTTCGGGGAGCAAAGTGAAATCTTTAGATTTTCAAAGACTACTAGTGACCAAATGATGCATTTTTATGTGCTAAATCGAAATATGGCTTTAAAATCCAGATTTGACCACTCCTAGCTACTTATATTTGAAGTTGAAGTTTACAAAAAATCAGCAGTTTTTGAAAGTATTTTTTTTATTGTATGTAACTACATTTTACATACAGTTAAGGACATTTTGATTGTATTTCAGTATTAAAACTTAGAAATATAGATAGGTTTCTTAAACTTTGCCACGGATGCCATATATAACTACATTTTACATACATACAATTAAAGACATTTTGATCGTATTTCAATATTAAAACTAAGAAATATAGATAGGTTTCTTGAACTTTGCCAAGGATGCGGTCTGCCTTGCTCTTGTTCCTGGACATGAGCTCCCCATTGGCCACCTGGCCACTGATGTACGCCTCCCTCCTCTCTTGTGGGTAAACATGTTGTGCTGCTTCAGTTGTCATCCTTACACACCTCTCTACTGACTCTGTGTGTGAGGGCCATGCAGGAACTTCCATTGGTCTATCCAGAAACTCCTTGATTGCAGCAGTGGTAAAGGAGCAGGTCAGAGGAGGCTCAGTCACGCCAGAGTTCCAGTCAATAAGCTCCGAGAGTTTGGTGGCATCTAGGTTGATGTCAGGAGTCTTCCTGGGTCTGACACTGCAGTCTCCTACCTGTGTGTCCTCATCTCCTTCACCTCTGATTTCCAGTATCCTCTTCACTGCCTCCCTCCTCTCCTCCTCCACCTCACTGCACAGCATGGCCTGGAGCACAGCCTCATTGTGTGCATACCAGGCTGATCTCTTCACTGTAGGCATCACTATTCCTATCACCTCCTCCTCCTGACTTCTGAGCAGCTCCAGCTGGTACAGTACATGCCTGGGACCCTCCACCCAGCTGTGATTTAACTTGATGTTGAACCAGTTTGGCATGTAGACTCCCACTATGAATTCCACAATTATCCTCAGATTCTTCAGGTTCCTACCCTTCAGCCCATGTTTGGAAATCCACAATCTGCAGAACCTTACAGCCGTGGTGACCCACCTACTGTGACAGACTGGCCCAATCTCCAGGAGAGCTAGACTCTGAGGTACCTCTCCCGATCTGATGGCAGTGATGATTCTGCAGCCATATGATTGGTCTGTGCTAAGGTCCTTGACTACCTCCTGACTGAGATGGGTAGAGGAGGACCAACAGTGATCCTCGTGAAGTTTGGGTTGATCTCCAGCTCAGTGGCAGTGTCTAACATCTTCCCTAGGGGCCCAGACCATTGTTGTTGCTCAATGTCTTGCCATCCAGTGCAGTCACCAGGTGTCTGAGACTCAGCTCCCCAGTGTGCAAGTCACAGACAATCCACACCCACTTCCTGCTAAGCTTGGCCTCCACATAATGCATTACTCCTCCCTCCCAGCCAGTATTCACATTAGTACTGTCACCTATGGCCAAAAGGGTCTGGTCTGCTCCTCTCTCTCTTAGCCAGTTCATCAGATGATCAGCAATGACCTCAGCATAACTTCTCTCCTCTGCAGCTTCCTCTGGTACAAAATGCCACAAATATTTCCCACCTGGTTCATTGCACACTGTGTAGTGTTCTTCCTTAATGAGGCCAGGAAACTGCCTGTCACTGCCCTCAGCTTCCATCATCACTTTGGTGTCATCTCTTTTCCCATCAAAGAAGATACAGGTGATGCCATTTTCCCTAATCTCTTCATCAAACTTCTTGACCAGCTCCTTAGTCAGTCTCTCCTGAGCCCTCCTCACCTTGTTGTGGTCAATCACCAGTGCTGTGTCAAACTCTGTGATAAGACCAGCATCAATCCAGGCAGCAGTGGCAATCTCTGCAGTCTCTCTCAGCCCAGTGTGATGTCTCAAGCTAGCCAGAGCTATGTTGATGATATCTTCAGTGTTGTATTTCTTCTTCTTAGCCACAGACAAAGAAGTTGTCGCAGCCTCTGGTATGAAGTCTTCGTCCTCCTCTCTCCTCCCTGCCTCCTCCAGTATATCTCCAATCTCCTCCAACTCCATCTCCAGCAATGACTCCTCCCTCAACTCCTCTTCTTTCTTGGCTGACTCCTCTGCCTTCCTTCTCTGCTCCTGTCTCCTGGTCTCAGGGTGATCAGCTAGACCCATCTGGTGTGCCCCAACACTGCCCACCTTTTCTCTCTGACCTTTAATGAAGGCAGCTCCTTCACTGGTATCTTCTGCTCGCTCCTGCAGCTGCAGTCAATGTGAACCTCACTGTTGCAGACAGGGTTGCACCTAGGGCTGTTAAAATGCCGAAATTTTCAATACCGGTATTGATACCGATTATTTTGCCAATACCGGTATTGATACCGGTTTTATATTAAAATATTTTTATTTTTAAATCACCAATTTAATAGTGAAAAAAATTTAAAAATTCATCTTTCACTTGAGTGCCCGTAGCCATAAGAATGTATATACAGTATGTCTTCTTATACCAGCTAGCCTGTCGACCGACGTTGACTTTAGTCAGTTTAGTGGCTTAAAGCACCCGAACTCGAATCCAAGTCCTTCAAAATGTAAGCCTTGTGTTTTATTTAACCACTATGCCATTTAATATATGCCACAAATATTAAGTCTTGAAAAGATCCTATAGCTAAGGATATCTAATATAGCTATAATTATTGAATTATTAACAATCAACGAACATTATAAAAGGAAAAAAAATAGTCAAAATAAAAGAAAAATCCTTTAATGAAAAGTAAATTTACTATTAAAAATTATTATTCATTTTTCATTTTGAAAAATAGACTTAAGGAAACAAAGACTATCCAGTGAATTCTCAGAAAGACTTGATCTCAATTTTGTGAGGTATAACCCCGCAGCCGAAAACACTCTTTCGGATTCTACACTTGTAGGTCTAATGGAAAGTAATGCATAATAGAGCTTATCTAAATTTTCTGTTCTTTTCGAAGACACTTCAAAACTCTTAAATTCTGTGTTGGGATCAAAGGTGGAAGGTTTGCTTCTCAATGGGATCTTTTCTAATTTCTCCATTTCTTGCATATATTCAGTGAGCAGTGGATCATCAATTTTATCCTTGTTCTCAACTTCAATTTCAGTTGGATTTTCAGGGCAGCAAGATGCTTCTTCGTTTTCACCGTGTTTCTCGTATTCAACTAATTGTTCTTCATCTTCAGGGAAAAGTCTTTTAAAAATTCCCTCTGCAGTTCTCTTGAGCACTGTTTTAGATGATAATGATACATTAAAATATTTTTTTTATTCTGAGGATTTTGAATATTTGTCTTTTTAGGAAAAAAGCAAACCCATAAGCTCATATTTTTTAAACAATTCATATTTCGCCTAAAACAACTATTTCAAAAAAAATAAAAAATATACTTCCAATACCGGTATTGACATCCACGGTAGCGGTATTCGGCCCTAGTTGCACCCAAGCTCACTGCAGCTCCTGATCACAGTGACAGGTCAGGATGTCCACCAATTTGTCCAGTTTCATCATGAACCTATCTTTGACCTCTAGCTTCACATTGCCAATGGACACCTTCACTGCCTCATCCCACAGTGCCTTCACTTTAGCCCTGATCCTGACCTCAGTGTTGATTACAGGTCCTGTGAATAGAGCGTTGGCCTTTCTCCACTGAGCCAGTAGCCCTGGAACAATGCCGTTGTTAATCAGGTCATTAACTGGGTAATTCCTCCTGTCTTCCTCACTCATCTCTCTCCTCAACAAACTATACCTCAGCAGATCTCTGGCTGTGGGCAGCTCAGCAGGTGGAAGTTCCCTCCCAGTCCCCACCAAATGACTTAGGTGACAACTTGATTTGCTTCGGGTTCTGATTTCTTTCTGACTCATCCTGTGGACCCGTGAACAAAAGAAATGTCATTGAAATTTGGATAGGCCTACTGATTATGATTAAATAAAATTAAGTTAATTGAAATTCTTCATATCTTCCTATAAGCTCAGATAAAAGGTTGTGTTGTTATAGGTACAAGACTTAATTATTCAAAGTAATGACAATTTCATATATCTATCATATCAAAATATACAGAAAGTTTCGGTCTCACAAAACATTTCGAATAATTTGAATTACACAATATTTACATTACGAAATAATCAAAATTGTCAAAAAGGAGGGAAAACATGCATTCACAATCAAAACTCCAGTATTTGTGACTGTGTGAAACTTAGAAACCATACTGCACACTAAAAATAACCAAAGTTGACCACACATATGAATGGCATATTGATATACGATGCTACAGTCATATTTAGGTTATATTTCAAACCTTTATGGTCAAATAAAAGGAGGTAATTGGCTTTTTTAAACAACACTAAAGATATTTCTAAGTTTGCTAGATAATATGACATCATTTGAGCATTAGTATTTTTTGAATTGTTGACTTTACTAAAATTGACACACCCTAATGTACTATCCGAGTGTTTTGGCTCCTCTTGCAGGGTGAGACAAGGCTCGTTGCTCTCCCCTATGCTGTTTAATGTGTATATTGACGGATTGCTTCATTTAATGAGGCAGCAGTGAGATGTTGTATAGATAACACAAGGATAAGTAACTTAGTTTATGCCGATGATATGATGTTATAAATAAGTCCCTCTGTTAAAGGTCTGGATCGGCTACTAAAAGTCTGCGAAGTGTATTCGCAGAAACATTCTTTTTAATGTTACAAAAACTAAGGTTATGTAATTTCATCCTAAAAGCTGTAATCAGCCAGCTGATATAAGGTTTAAAATGAATGGTGAAGTAATTGAAGAAGTACAAGAGTTCAAGTATTTGGGTCAAACTATTACCAGCTCCTTGAGTGATAACTCGGATATAAGAAAACAATCTCGAAGCCTGTGTGCTAAAGCGAATATGACCATAAGGAACTTTCAATTCTGTACAAGTGAAGCTAAAGACACACTTTCGTATTTTCTGCAGTAACATATACGGACAGCAACTCTGGGTGAATTATAAAAAAGGTTCTGGCAGAACCCTAAATTTGCTGTACAACAGGTCTTTTAGACTCTTACATAAATTACCCCGAGATGCTCAGCTTCGCAAATGTTTGCTACCCGCAACGTCCCGAGCTTCCCGGAGGTAACAAGACGTGCTCAACACAGTCTAATGCAAAGAATTAAAAAATCAACCAACCCGATTATCCAAACTGTCCATGAGTCCTGCCATTTATCCTCTAAGGCTTCTAAGCTATGGAGTTCTTGGTACGAAAACGTCTCTCTGTAGCTCCACTTAACTTCGACATTACAGTATTATTTCTAATCACTTGTATATATTTCTATCCTTAGTATATGAACTGTCATTGTATTAACAATATTTTTCAGATGGATTACAGTCTGCCAATAAACCTTTTCATTTTCATTCATATATATATATATATATATACACTTTATGAACTTTATGTTGTTTCGTGCGTTGGTCTCTTCACACGGAGGTCAAGCTGGTGGCCCCGCCTCTAGGTCTGGCCTGGTGGAGGAGCGAGTTGCTTTCTTGCGCTCTCCACCGTACATAGCCAGGCACGCCCGGCTCATCTGGTACTGTCCTGAGCCAGGCATCCAGTCTTTTCTTGAAGACTTCAACTTTGACCCCCGTTACGTTTCTGAGGTCCTTAGGAAGCTGGCTGAAAAGTCTTGGCCCCCTGACAACCAAGCTATTTTCCTTCAGGGTTGAGGAGGTCCCTTGTCGGGCCTTTAATTTGGGAACACTACACATTCTGCCTTTCCTATTTTCCAGTGTTGTTTGAATGGTAATTGGGTTTAGTTTTAGGTTTGGTACCAGTTTTTCGATCATTTTCCATATGTAGATTATGATGTACCTCTCTCTTCTTCTTTCCAGTGAGTACAGATTTAGTTTACGTAGTCTTTCCCAATAGTTGAGTCCTTTGCAGCCATCAATCTTGGCTGTGAAATGCCTTTGCGTTTCTTCTAGTTTATTAGTTTCTTCCTTTTTATATGGGGACGTCAAAACTGAGCAGTATTCAAGTTTTGGTATAATCAGTGTTTTAAGCAGGGGAATCATTACTGTCCTGTCCCTTCTCTTGAAAGTTCTTAGTACTGTCCGGCGACTCTTTTTGCTTTATTTATCGCTATCTGATTTTGTGTTTCGAATTTCGCATCATCTGTCATTATTATCCCGAGATCAATCGCTTTCGTGCTTCTCTGAATTTCCTGTCTATCTGGAGCATAATATGCAGTCTGTTTAAGTTCTTTTCTACCATATCTCAAGAGCTGAAATTTCTCGACGTTGAATGACATGTTGTTGTCTTCTGACCATTTGTATATTTTGTTCGTGTCCCTCTGCAAGGCCTCCACGTCATGTGCATCGCTGATTTTTCTGCTGATCTTTGTATCGTCTGCAAAGGATGTTACTATACTGTTGCTGTTTACTCCGCTGTCTATGTCAGTTAACATGATTATGAACAGGAGTGGGGCCAGTACTGTCCCTTGTGGTACTGAGCTGCGTACTTCCGATTCTGATGATGATATACCTTGAATTTTGACGACCTGCAGACGATCTCTAAGGAAGTTGTAGATCCATTTTCCCACTTTGCCTGTTATTCCCATATATTTAATTTTATGTGCTATTATACCATGGTCACATTTATCGAAAGCTTTAGCAAAGTCTGTGTATATAACATCGTAGTTGTCAATGCCTTCCAATGCATCTAGGATATTGTTGTAGTGTTCTATTAGTTGTGATAGGCATGATCTACCTGATCGGAATCCATGCTGATTTTCGTTGAATCTTTCCCGTGTCTCCAGGAAATCATAAATTTTCTCTCTAACTATTCTTTCAAATACTTTGGTGAGGTGGGACGTCAATTACACTGGTCTATAGTTCTTTGCTTGAGATCTGTCCCCTCCTTTATATATAGGGACAATGTTTGCTCTTTTCAAGATGCTCGGTATTTCCCGTGTCTAGGGATCTTCTCCATATCCAGTATAAATTATAATTGATTGATGATTGCAGTATGTTGTTAGTTGAAGGAAAAGCATCAATTAAAAACAAAAAGATATTGTTGGTTTACTCAAGTATCTCCACAATCCTGAAGCTCTAAAAGTCCAAGGAGAGGACTCATTGTTTTCAATGTCTTCTAAACTCACCCTAAAGAAAACGGCAAAAAGGCTTTTTAAAAAGCTTTTTCTTTCTCAAAATAATACAACTACTGGAATGAAAATTGATTTGAAAGAAGAACAAGAGTCTCATGAGGATCCTGATGACACACAAATTGTTACTGAAGGAAGCATTCAGCAAGATGATCCATTATTGTCCGAGTACATCAAAGAAATGAAGGAATTAGAAACGGTCCCTAAGAAAAAGATGTCGAGTAGGTTCAATCCTAATAATGAATTAAGGATTTTGAAGATTCTTTCCAAAGAAGTGACAATCTGGAAAAATTATATCAAGCATTGCTTTCCATTAATTAAGCCTACCAGTGTTGAAAGCGCCTTTTCTGCTGTTGGCTTATTTCTTACAAAATTGAGATCCAATTTAGCTGAAGAATCCTGAACTGCTCTCTGTTTCCTTAAAAGTTACTTCCAAAATCATCATAAGGAATAAAAATTTTATATAAAAAACTTTTTTTATAAAACGATTTATATAAAACACTCATTTTTGGTTCTTTTCACAAATAAAAAATTATAAAATCTGCCATTTTTAATTTTTACTCCTTAAGTCCTTAATCTTATGTGTATATTACTATGTACGACAGAATACCGATATTAAAACCGGTATTGGGTAAAAAAGGCCCTAATCCCAGTATTCAAATTATGGGGTATTACTTTCATCCCTACTGCAAACAACAGACAGTATAATTAATGTAAAGAACGACGCTTGTATAGAAGAGTGTTCCGCACAAGATGAGGAGGGAGAACGAGCAAATGAAAAATGAGGTACCTCCCAGGAATCGAACCCGGGATCATCCAATGGCCGGTCGGATATGTATATATGTACGGCATGCAAAGGTGCCCCTTCAGGGCATTTGATTCTGCTGGTATGTAGGAGAATTACGAGTACTGACTAATTGGGGTCCTTGGTGTAGTGGTTAACATATCCGACCGGCAATTGGATGATCCCGGGTTCGATTCCTGGGAGGTACCTCATTTTTCATTTGCTCGTTCTCCCTCCTCATCTTGTGCGGAACACTCTTCTACACAAGCGTCGTTCTTTACATATATATATATATATATATACATACACAGGGTGTCCCATAAGTCCGGCATCATAGGAGAAATTCATATTTTTCTATTTCTACAAACCATAATTCATATTTTTCTCTTTCTACAGGCCATATTGTCTGTGAGCAAGGAAGAACGAATCCAGATAATTCTACTCATAGGAAATCGGAGTCAAAGAGAGGCCGCTGCGAATTTAACAGACTGCATCCAGACCGCGAGCCAATAACACAGTTGTGTTAGCAGACTTGTTGCAAAGTTTAAGGAAACAGGATCCATGGAAGATAAACCACGCAGTGGACCGTCAAGGAGGTCCACTGACGATGATACAGCGACTGCTATCCTGGCTCATTTTAACAGAAGTCCCAGTAAGTATCTTCGGCGATTGTCCGCCGAGACAGGAGTGTCGAAAAGTAGCATCCATCGCATTCTTCAGGCTCACAAATGGCATCCATATAAACTTCAGATCCTGCTGAAATTAAGCGAAGATGATCCCGACCGGCGGATGGAATTTTGTGAATGGGCTACGGAACAATATGCTATAGATGCCAATTTCCCGTCCACCATTCTGTTCAGTGACGAGGCTGTTTTTTATGGAAATGGTGAGGTAAATCGACAGAACACCCGCTACTGGTCTCAAAACAACCCTCACTGCTATACCTCTTCAAAGGAACAAGGTGCATCTCGGGTGATGGTATGGTGTGGCATTTGGAAGGATCGTTAAACATGTCACTGGAGGCACCTACCTACATACGCTCTAGGAAGAAGCATTTCCCAGTGTCTTGAACGAAGAAGGAAATTTCCCAACATGGTTCCAGCAAGACGGCGCTCCTGCACATTACAGCATCCAAGTAAGGGAATACCTGTACCAACAATTCCCTGGTCATTGGATAGGACGTCGAGGGCCTGTGGAATGGCCAGCTAGAAGCCCGGATCTCACGCCACTAGATTTTTATCTCTGGGGCCACTTGAAAGCGCTGGTATACGCAGAGAAAATTAGGAGTGTTGAACATTTGCGGCAGCGCATTATTGGGGCATGTAACACCATTACTCCTGACATCATTCACCGTGTGCTTGCTGATTGGGTATCACGTTTGAATTTGTGTATTGAAAACAATGGCGGACATATTGAGCATGTTCTGTAAATAAAAGCTTTTGTTTTGCCTTTTTTTATTATTTTTCCTATGATGCCGGTCTTATGGGACACCCTGTATAATATATATATGTGTGTGTGTGTATATATATATATGCGTGTGTGTATATATATATGTATATATATATATATATATATATATATGTATATATATATATGTGTGTGTGTGTGTGTATATGTATATATATATATATATATGTGTGTGTGTATATGTATATATATATATGTGTGTGTGTGTGTGCATATGTATATATATGTGTGTGTGTGTGTGTGTGTATATATATGTATATATGAGGAATGTGTACCGTACAAAATTAAGCGTGCGAAAGTAAACAACAAGCCCTTGTGGTTTACTTCTAGAGTAGGAGACATTATAAAGAGTAGAGATAGGGCTTATAGGCTACATAAGTGCGATAAAGACAATTTGTGGTTACGAAACAACTACATATCTCTAAGGCGTGAAGCGAAAAGTGTAATAAAAAAATCCAAGCGCGAATTTGAAATCTCCATAGCTCGTGACGGTAAAGAAAACCCCAAGCGATTCTTTCAATACGTCAATAATAGAAATCCAGTAAAAAGCGTCTTGGGGCCTTTGAAAAATCTAAACGGAGATCTAGTTTCTGAAAACAAGGAAATGGCTACCTTGCTAAACGAATTTTTTACGTCAGTTTTTACTATAGAAGATGTAATAAATATCCCTACGGTCACGGACATAATACCGTTTGATAATGGTAATATTTTGGATAATATAGTGGTTAGTGAAGGAGGTAACTCGCTATATTGATAAAATGAAAACGCGTAAATCACCGGGGCCGGATTTCATATATCCCATACAACTAAAAGAATTAAAAGATAGCATTGTTGTGCCGCTAACAAAGATTTTTAATGCGTCTATTTCTGAGGGGTGCGTACCAGATAATTTCAAGTTAGCAAACGTAACACCTATCTTTAAGAAAGGCGATAAAGGTGCGGCGGGAAATTATAGACCAATCAGTTTAACGTCTGTTGTAGGTAAGCTACTGGAATCAATAATTAGGGATCGTATAGTCGAACACTTAGAAGTGCATAAGCTAGTTAGAAATACGCAGCACGGATTTAGGCGAAACAAATCTTGCTTAACTAATCTTTTAGAATTTTTCCAAAGCGTGGTTGACGTTTACGATAGACATCGGGCGGTTGATGTAGTGTATTTAGATTTTCAAAAAGCGTTTGACACCGTGCCGCACAAAAGACATTGAAAAAAACTAAGGCTCATGGAATCAGGGGTGTAGTAATAAATTGGCTAGAAGAGTGGTTGCGAGGCAGGAAACAGAGGGTGGTCGTTGATGGAGCGGAGTCGTGTTGGGCTAATGTAGCGAGTGGCGTTCCTCAGGGTTCTGTATTGGGCCCCTTGCTTTTTCTTATATATATTAACGATTTAGATGTCGGCCTAGTCAGTACAGTTTCAAAGTTTGCGGATGACACGAAGCTGGGTGGTAGGGCGATTAATGACGAAGATAGAGGTAAAATTCAAGAAGATCTGAATAAAATCGTTGATTGGTCAGTCACATGGCAAATGAGATTTAACGTTGATAAGTGCAAAATTTTGCATATAGGTTCGCGTAACGGTAATTTTGCGTATAGTATGTCAGGGAAAGATTTAACAAGCGTAGAGCAGGAAAAAGATTTAGGAGTTATAGTCACTGGTGATTTAAAAGTAGCGAAACAAAGTACAGCAGCGGTCAATAAGGCGAACAAAGTGTTAGGTTTTATAGCTCGAAATTTTGAGTACAAATCGCGCGATATTATAGTTCCACTTTATAAATCATTAGTTAGACCCCATTTGGAGTACGCGGTCCAATTTTGGAATCCGCATATGCGCAAAGATATAGACAAAATCGAAAGAGTTCAAAGACGAGCAACTAAGATGATTCCGTCGCTTAGGTCAAAGTCGTACGAGGATAGGCTTAAGGAGTTAAAATTGACAACACTCGAGACTAGGAGGTTAAGGGGTGATCTAATCCAGGTTTTCAAAATTATGAATGGGTTCGATAACGTAGATAGAGATAGCTTTTTCGAAATATCTCAATATAATAGGACTAGAAATAACGGGTGTAAGTTGACAAGTAGAAGGTTCGAGACAGCAGTTGCGAAAAACTTTTTTACGCATAGAATAGTAAATAGCTGGAATAGTTTGCCGGTAGAAGTAATTAGTAGCACGTCTATAAACATGTTTAAAAATCGATTAGACGCATATGTTGATAAAAAGGGTATAGTTTAAGGTAGTAAAATTAAGGCTTTCTGGGGATAGATCCCACAGCTCAACACAAGTGTTGTGGGATATAGGGAGGCAGCGTCTTGGGTTAAGGGGATATTCTCTGTCCTTACACACCCCATTTAAAGAGATTCCTCTGCCGAGCGGTGCCCCCCATAGTACTGTGAGGTATTGAAAAACTCATGATCTTCACTTGCCCCACAAACACCTTTAAATGGGAGACCCAAAATGGGTGCACACACATTTGTACATTCCTGTAGTCTTTACAGCCACACCTACACTTTTTCTCGTAAGTGTATATATTGTAATGTATATGATTGTAAATTTTGACTTGGTCCGCAATCGATATGGACCGTGACTTGATGGATACCGTAATGAAATTGACTGGATTCTTTGGATCTGATATATTTGCATGTCCGTTATAAATAGATATAGAGTGTAACATATTTGTGGATAGTAGTCTATTATGACTTGATCCTCTGGATCCAGAGATTCTATCTTTAGTTTTAAATCGATAATTAATTAGTTTTAAATTGATAATTATTTAGTTTCGTAAAAATTGGTCGTTGCCAATTTACCGGCAGTTTTTACATAAATTTCTTATGTTCTTGTGGTTCGGAACCCACGTAAAATTGTAGGTCCCCTCCGCCACCACGGAGGACATACACAATACACGATTACGAACACAGTTAGGTAGACCAGCCATGAGTGGATCCTGGGGTCTTTGTTGGTCTGAAACATTATAACATTATAACATATATACAGTATATGTGTGTGTGTGTATATATATGTATATATATATATGTGTGTGTACGGTATGTATATATGTGTGTATATGTTATAATGTTATATAATGTTTCAGACCAACAAAGACCCTAGGATCCACTTATGGCTGGTCTACCTAACTGTGTTCGTAATTGTGCATTGTGCATGTCCTCAGTGGTGGCGGAGGGGACATACAATTTTACGTGGGTTCCGAACCACAAGGAACATTAGAACTAGTGATGTAGGTCACATCCGCACATTTTCTCGCATCCGCATCCGCACTTTGGACTGCGGATGTCGTGCGGATGTGGACCGCTGAGATAAAATGTCATTAATAAGCGGAAATTATCAAATTCTACTATATTAATAGAACTAGTTCATTGTGCGCAAAAGTGATGCAAGCGACAAGACGAGAGGCTGTTCTTGTATGAAGTTACTCTCTTGCAACCTACTTAGATCCACGTTACAAAGCTAAGTTATTTTCACCTAGTACATTAGAACGAGTTAAATCATCACTTGGCAAAGCAGTTGAAGAGCTTCAATCTCTTGAATCTGTCGCTTCGCCACCCACCAAAAGAATAAAAGTTTCAGTGACAGAACCAACACCTTCAACAACCAAATCTGTCACAGAATCTGTCTCAGTTTCTTGAGTCAAGCAGCAATGACGAGACCTACGCGATGTCAAAAGATGTAGTAAAAATGATCGAGAGCTATCACCAAGAAAAACGCCTGGCTGCATGTGACAATCCTATTAGTTGGTGGAAAAATACGCAGAATATCTATCCATACTTGAGTAAACTTGCAAGGAAACATTTAGCCTGTCCTCCAACAAACGTACCAAGCGAGAGATTATTTAGCAGTGCTGGATTAATATATGATGAAAAGAGAAACAGACTGGCAGCAGAAAAGGCAGAAAAATTAATGTTCCTTAAGCATAACCTTCCTATAATTAAGTTTGAACATTAAACGATGAACATCTTAGTTTACTTTATTTTAATTACTCATTTATAAATATGCCTAATAAAACTTTAAACTTAATATAAATAGTTATCAAGCTAATTAAAGATCTCTTTCTATAAGGGTGGAGGTTGGGGAAAGAGGTCGGTGGGATGCATTTGAGTTGGGTTCACGTCCCGCATCCTGGTAACACAATTATGGTTTCTAATTGTGGCTGAAACTCAACAAAATATAACGAATTTATTTGCAGACGAATTCACTAATTGATTTCTATATTAATTGATTTCTATATTAGTTAGATGCTTGATATTATTTTATATGTTCAGAGAAAAGTACAGCAATTATTGTACAATTAATCAATTATACTACATTATAGCTACAGCTCTCTATATATAATAACTTATTATATACGTTAAACACAACAAATCTCGAATATATCCTAAAAAATAACGAAAATGTAGACATCCGCATCCGCATCCGCGGATGTTGAAATCAAACATCCTCATCCGCATCCGCGGATGTGAAAAAAATGACATCCGCTACATCACTAATTAGAACATAAGAATTTTTATAGTGGGCACACTAGGGGCCACGTCGGCCCATCGAGGCGGCTCCACTATGTAAAAACTGCCCGTACATTGGCAACGACCAATTTTTACAAAACCAAATAATTATCAATTTAAAACTAAAGATAGAATCTCTGGATCCAGAGGATCAAGTCATAATAGACTACTATCCACAAATATGTTACACTCTATATCTACAGGGTGGGCCGTAAGTTTCCATACATAGGAAAAATAAACATTTTGTTATGGACAACCATTTTTATTTATATAATATGCTCTACATGGTTGCCATTGTTTTGAAAACACATTTCAATACGTGTTCCCCACTGTTGATGAACACGCATTAGCACAGTTGACGTTATGCTTGTAATGGCGTTGGTGATACGTTCCTTTAGATGATTTATGTCTCGTATCTTTTCCTGATACACCATGGCCTTCAAGTGCCCCCAAAGATAGAAATCAAGGGGGGTGAGATCTGGGAATCTGGGAGGCCACTCCACAGGACCACGCCGACCAATCCAAGCATCCGGAAACTGCTGATCCAAATACAGACGCACGTGAAGACCATAATGAGGTGGAGCTCCATCTTGCTGGAAGTAAACTGGGAAGTTACCTTCCTCGTTTAGCAGGGATGGGAAAATCTCTTCTTGCAACATGTTAAGATACCTTTCGGCATTAAGATTTCCACTGACAAAAATTGGTCCAATAATTCTGTCACCCCATATCCCGGCCCACACCATCACTTTACCGGCACCTTGCATCTTCGTCGGACTCAGCCAGTTAGGGTTAGCATTACTCCAATAACGTATGTTTTGCCGATTAACCTCTCCATTGACGTAAAAATTTGCTTCATCAGTAAACAAGATCTTACGTCAAACTCATATTCTTAGGGTATCTGAAACATAAAAACAAACGTTTAATTTTTCCTATGTATGGAAACTTACGGCCCACCCTGTATTTATAACCGACATGCAAATATATCAGATCCAAAGAATCCAGTCAATTTCATTACGGAATCCATCAATACCAGTACCTTGCCAACCAAAAATAAGTCACGTTCCATATCAATTGCAGACCAAGTCACAATTTACAACCATATACATTACAATATATATATACTTAGGAGGAAAAGTGTAGGTGTGGCTGTAAAGACTGTACAGTAATGTAGAAATGTGTGTGCACCCATTTTGGGTCTCCCATTTAAAGGTGTTTGTGGGGCAAGTGAAGATCATGAGTTTTTCAATACCTCACAGTACTATGGGGGGCACCGCTCAGCAGAGGAATCTCTTTAAATGGGGTGTGTAAGGACAGAGAGTATCCCCTAACCCAAGACACTGCCTCCCTATATCCCACAACACTTGTGTTGAGCTGTGGGATCTATCCCCACAAAGCCTTAATTTTACTACCTTAAACTATACCCAATCTATCAACATATGCGTCTAATCGATTTTTAAACATGTTTATAGACGTGCTACTAATTACTTCTACCGGCAAACTATTCCAGCTATTTACTATTCTATGCCTAAAAAAGTCGTGTGTGTGTGTATGTATGTATATATGTGTGCGTATATATATATATATATATATATATATATATATATATATATATATATATATATATATATATTAGGGATTTCACGGGTAATTGCTAAAAAATCGGGTACGGGTAGTAAAAACCAAATTCTAATTTAATTTTAATTTTATTGTTCTGCAGGTTTTCTTGATATATTTTTTGTATAATATTTTTTAACAAAACATTCAAAATGGCAAATCGTAGTATGGTTTGGGAGTATTTTGTCATTGATAAATTAGATAATAGTAAAGCCAAATGCTTGAATTGCACACAGTTAATAAGTCGCGGTACTAAACCAACTAATTTTGGAACGTCTTCAATACCCGATCGGGTATTACACTTTGGGTACCCGTACCCGATTATCCGGTAAAAGCGCTACCCTTTCATCCCTAATATATATATATATATAATATATATATATATATATATATATAATACGCACATACACGAGCGCCACTCAATATATTTTGCCCCACCTTTTTTTTTCTTTCCAAGTTTCCTTGTAAGTTCCAGAAATTTTATACACAAGTAGTTACATACCTTTTTAACAAGTTTTTATTTTTCCACATAGTCTCCATCCTTTTCTACAGCTTTCCTCCACCTCCAAACAAGGGCCTTTATTCCTTGCTGGTAAAAGTCCGCTGGGTTCTGCTGGAACCACCTATTAACCTCCTCAACAACCTCATCGTCACTGAAACTTTCTTCCACGAATAGCATCTTTCATTGGCCCAAACAAATGGAAGTCTGAAGGTGCCAGATCCGGGCTGTATGGAGGGTGGGGTAACACAGTCAAGCGCATTTTTGTGATGGCCTCTCTTGTTTGCAAACTGTCGTGGTCTTGCGTTATCGTGCAAAAGAAGGACGTCTTCCAGTTTTCTCTCCGGTCGAACTCGCTTTGTACGTCTCTGGAGTCTCTGTAGGGTAGCAATATATGCCTCTGAGTTGATTGTTTGTCCTTTCTTCATAACGTCAACCAGAATCACTCCTTTCATGTCCCAGAAGATGGTGGCCATAATCTTTCCTGCAGAGGGAGCCATTTTGAAGTTTTTCTTGCGTGGGGGAGTATGCGTGATGCTACTCCATGGATTCGCATTTTGTTTCAGATTCAAAGTGGTGTACCCAAGTCTCATCCCCAGTCACAATTCGTGAAAGGAAGTCATCCCCTTCTGTCTCGTATCGAACCAACGACTCTGAAGCAATTTCTTTTCTTTGGGCTTTGTGATCTTCAGTCAGTTCGCGAGGAACAAACCGTGAATACACTTGAATATTCCAGGAATATTCCAGTTGCTGAACTAGCGTATTCACACTTCCTTCACTAATTCCTAGCTCTAGTGATAGCTCCTTGTATGTGACGTGCCGATTTGATCGAATGATGCTGTTAGCACGTTGCACAGTGTGAGATGTCAGAGCCGATGCCGGGCTACCGCTGCGTGGCTCATCATCGAAGCTGGTTCTCCCTCTCTCCTATGATCTCACCTTTAGACCAGCGTCTAACTGTGCTTCGATTAACATCATCTCCGTAAACGTTTTGTGGACATTTATGAATATTTCCAAATGTTTCCTTGCCTGCGGTTACGAACTCAGTAACAGCTCTCTGTTTACGACGCACATCACTGTCAGACGCCATTTTCGAAACTGCGTTAACCATCGGTTTTATACAAGGGCGTTTAAAAGCGGTTTTGTACAAGGAGGGGAGGTTCAAACTGGTTCAAACGGTTATGTGAAGCGTAGAAAGTTCAAACTTACAGCCCAAAAGACATTTTAGCCACATGGCCTATTATTTAGCTAAGAAAAAAGGGTGGGGCAAAATATATTGAGTGCGGATCTTTCCTGTTTCATTAACTGTTTCCGATTTTTATGAAAGCAACGTGATATGTACAGTTTTTCACGCTGATTTCAGAATTATAAACCATTTCATCGAGAAATATATAACCAAAAAGTTATAATGTGCAGAAACTAGCAAATGTTTGAAACAGCGTAGGCTATAGAAATTTTAAAATAATACAATGATTCTAAAAATAAGTTTTTTCGAAATGAAAGTAAATTATAGAATACTACAAAAAGTACTAGAACGGTGTAATCACTGCAAGCATAGGCTAGGCTATTTTTTAAACGGTGGCGTTGCGCATCTATTTTGTTCTTCCGCTGCAAGCATAGACTATAGTTCAACATCTTTTTACTTTCCAATGACTGACAAATTTAATTTTATAGAATTATATAGGAAGACTGAGACAGAAGAAAATGCAGTAAATTTTTTACAAGAATATAACTTAATACCGAAAGAAAAACAGTGTCCTAGAAATCATCAAATGCTAATAAGCCTAACTTAACCTAAGTATTTCTCGATGAAATGGTCTATAATTTTGAAATAAGCGTGAAAAATTGTACATATCACGTTGTTTTCATAAAAATCGGAAACAGTTAATGAAACAGGAAAGACCCTTGAGTGCCCCTAGTATATATATATGTGTATGTATGTATGTATGTATGTATGTATATACTGTATATTACGGTGCGTCACTATATATAGGGTCAAAATTCAACTTCGATGAGTTCTTTTGCGCAACCCGCCAATTATATCCAACTAATGGAAAAACACTACTGGTGAAGTTTCATTCGGTTCGAATCGTGTTTAGGGGTCGCGCAACGAATCTGAAATTTCACATAAGGGAGAAAACAAATCATAACTGGAAAAACGAAAGTCTGAACATATTTGGACTGCCACAATTGAGAGAAACTGAAATACAGCTTTAAGACGATCATATGTTATTCATAATGAGTTCATAACAATTGATCATTTTCTTCTTGTCATCCAGGGAGATCTCCTCGTCGAAGAGGGCCAGGCGAACCGTGGCTTCAGACAGGTACCAGAGGTGTCGGCCGAAGGACTTCATGGCTACGTCCCTGATGACCGGATTCTCGTGTTGTGAAAGTGTCTTGAAGAGGGTGAGGTCCATATGAGGGTCAACAGATGGTCTCGTGGCCGTGAACCACGCTCGAATGTAGTACTGGACGACGAACACGCAGAGGTGGCCGAGGTTGATCCAGAAGATCTCCGTCCTGTACGGTCCCTTGGAGGTGGATGGTCGCTGGGTCATGGCTTGAGCGAATTGGTACCTGAAAGATCCATATCTTCAAAGCATAAATCGCTTTCACCATCCACCTGGCCCGATGGAGTGCACATGGAGCCATGAAAGTGACAGAGGAACGACCATAAGGCACATCTCCCAGGAAGATCACTGCCAACTCCAGCAGTTCCTTATAGTCGTCTCTGGGTTGCTGGACGCGGAGTTGTTCTTGGGCGAACTTGAGGATGTCTTCTCGCAATGGCTCAACCGTCGATGCCATGGTCTCATCGCTGAGTGCAGTTTGGAACTCCTGTTGTCGAACCTTCGGCCAGAACTCCCTGAAGTTCAGGAAGAGGGAAATGTCCGGACTCTTCGACTGTTCCATGACCAAAGCAGAGAACGCGGCCTCCAACAAAATCTTGAAAACGTGGTGACGACAGGCCAGGTAGAGAAGATCCCGTTCCAGCATTTGCTCAGTCCGCAGGCACACACACCCTTGGTTCCCGTATTCACTGCTGCGAATTCGTCCAGGACCTCTCCAATGACCGTTGCTGTTTGTTCAACCTTCCCATCAGTTAGCTTGGGGACCGTCAAGAGTTTCTCCACTCCCTCACCGGAGACCAGGATGGGCAAGCGGTCGATTCTTTCCCGACCAGATAAGTCGGACATCAGCTTCTCGTCCCAGTGGAGAGTGAGGGGAAAAGCTAAGCCTCAGCTCCGCGGCCAAAGCTGTGCGATGAGCAATGCATTTCCTTCGGATGGTGTTTGGGCTGATGGCCAGCTGCTCCACATCGTGACCAAGATAGAATGCAAAGGGGACCAGGATGAGAGCTGCTTTCCGATCGCTGAGTTGGGTCCGGTCGAGAGCTGAAGCCACCTGACCGCCGATGACGGGAAGACCTCAGGGCCGTTTTGGAAGACAGCAAGGTCCTCGTCCTTGGGTAGGCGAGGGCATTGGCGAGTTTCCACTGTCCGATACGGAAGTAGAATAAGACGACTCGTGTTCCACCGTGGCACTCTGAGCAGCTTGGTCTTCCAGCGATCGCTTCTGTCGTCGTTCGTGCTGAGCTCTCTGCTCCTTCTTCGCTGTCTCCTCCCAGGAATCATCGACTCCGACCATGCTTCCTGGTCGCCCAGGCCGACGCTGAGCGATAAGGAAGTCCTTATCCTCTTTAAGCTTCATGAAATTGAGTGCGTCGCAGTGAGCGACGTCGAAGAGTTCATTCAAACTCTTCTGGAACTCCTCCCTATCTTCGACTGCCTTTCCAGAAGTTCTTGACGAGCTCTTCTTCAAGCTAATGTGTTCTGCATGGAGCTTCGTGACTTTCCCTAAAAGATGGGAGAAGTCATTTATTGGGATCTTAGCTTTGTCCCAAACTTCCGCCACTTGTTGCGCCGTTAGCTTCACACATTACTTCAAAGAGGCTTCATGTCCGTGGTGGTGAAAGAGGACTCTCAGCACTTCACCACGACTGGGTAACTTCGCTCCCGAGAGCCCGGGTATCGGCTTACCCACCAGCCAGATGACTGAGGAAGATCGAGTTGTAGCCATTCCCAAAGAACCCCTGAGAAAAGAGAATAAACGAGTATGATCATTTTGTATGAGCAAGGTCTGGAAGCATTCAAGAACATGAAAAAATACCAAATCAATCATAAGACTCACATACAAGAGACTCTTGAGCTTGGATTTACAGAAAGGGGCTCTCGTATAAGGGAGTCGCTCCATGCAAAAATTCAAGTGCCATGCGCGACCCCTAAACAGTCTTCGATCGACCTGAAATCTTCACCACGAAGTTTTCTCATCAATTGGGTAAAAATGGCAGATTGCGCAATGATCAAAAACTCGTTTTTTTTACGCACTCTACTGTGTGTGTGTATGTGTGTACACACACACACACACACAGAGGTGTACTTAACATTTTGCCGCACCTAGGCAAAGATTAAAGTGGCTTACAGTTTCTCCATTTGATATCGCTAGTTTGCTATTAGAGGCTGTTTTTCTTTTTTATTTTAAAACTTATTTGTGAATCCATTTAATTTGTTAGTGCTTAAAACTTATTTATTTTCTAATTTT
Source organism: Bathynomus jamesi (assembly GCA_023014485.1). Taxonomy (NCBI): domain Eukaryota; kingdom Metazoa; phylum Arthropoda; class Malacostraca; order Isopoda; family Cirolanidae; genus Bathynomus; species Bathynomus jamesi. Next base: position 574,159 of record JAJOZX010001349.1, on the reverse strand, counting down.
GTTTTCTTTGCTACTATTTATGTTGAAATATGACAAAATTTGTCGCCCGAGGCAGGTGCCTACTCTTCCTCTACGTAAATCCGCCTATAATAAATAAGCGCCTCGGTGGTGTAGTGGTTAGCATCGCTGAATAAGAATCCATGGGCCCCGGGAGTAAGACCCGATATAACCTTCGTTTTGCTTCCACCCGAATTGTTCACTTTGACGAAAGATGAACACTACTGGTCACGACGACTATGTGGTGTAGTGGTTAGCGTCGTTGAATACGTATCCATCGGCCTCGGGATCGAGACCTGGTGACGGCAGGCGGCGCGCAGCAAAACCCAGCTGTTCATCCTTCCACACAAAAAAAAATAAAAAATTGGTTGGTAGATAAATGGGTACCCTGGGTACTCTAGTGGTTAAGACGCTGGGCTGCTGGTGGGGTTCGGATTCCATGTTAAACTGAGGTCTAAGGTGGGAGTGACAAGCTTGACCTTCGTCAGAATGAACAATTCGGGCGGAAGCAAAACCAAGGTTAACCAACGTGTGTGTGTGTGTGTATACACACACACACACCCCTTGGTTGACCATGTGTGGAAGAATGAACAGCTTGGTTTTGCTGCGCGCCACCTGCCGTCACCAGGTCTCGATCCCGAGGCCGATGGATACGTATTCAACGACGCTAACCACTACACCACATAGTCGTCGTGACCAGTAGTGTTCATCTTTCGTTTCCTCTGTCTTAGACGTAAAAGTAGGGGCAGTTATTGGTAAGTCTAAACTCTTTTATACTTTTTGCAGGATGTTTTCTTTTCTGCTATGGCATATCCTGCAGATAATTGCCATTATTTTTCCAGCTGTTGTTATTATATTTATAGTTATATTTATATAATAATAACAGAATCGGTTTTTCTAGCTGTTATTATTATTATATTTATATATACAGGGTGTAACAAAAGTCCGTTCTCATCGGGAAATAAGATATAACAGAGTTGAAGGAGAAAATACTTTTAACCATACTTTACAAACAATACAATCAACTTACCAATTAATCCATTACATGCTTAAATTGCATTCCATATAGCCGTTGACACATTTCTACTCGTCTTTGTAAGCTGTCGGTTACGTTTTGAAGTGTTTCCGAACTAATTTTGTTACATTGATCCGTAATTTATTTTCTTTTAACTGCTGGATCATTCTAGGTCTTGACTCGTAAACAACGGGCTTCAAGTAGCCCCACAAGAAGTCAAGTGGGGTCAAGTTGCCAATAACCTAAATGTTGTCACGTAATACATACAAACTCATCACGATCAATTCTTGTGCGTCTTATTTCCCTATGAGAACAGACTTTTGTTACACCCTGTATATATAAATATAATAATAATAACATCTAGAAAAATCGATTCATCGATTTGTTGTACCTGGTATTCCATACATTAAAACCAAGCTCACCCTTTCGTCTATTGTTAATTTTGCAGCTATTCCTTACCTAAAAGAAAAAAATATATATTATAGTGAACACTGAAAATTCCTATGATGCGCGACTTTTGAGCCACCCTGTATATATATATTATTAATCCATGATTGAGGGGCGGTCCATCACGGACAACCCGATTTTAGTTAATTCAGTATACCACTGACTGGCCTACCACTTCGCGCGCCATAGTATTATTTTTTTGCAGTATAATATACAATTAAGTAGTTTGTACTCACCAAAAAAACAGAGATATGCTAAGCCGCAAGCGCACATTCGTACTCTATGAAGTGCGGAGAGACACTGACACAAGGGCGTTATGCGACGGTTTTGGTCGGCTGGCTGGAAGCGAGCCGCGGATATAAACCGCGCCGAATCACGGTTAGCTCGATTCACGGATAACTGTGTGTGTGCGTGCGTGCGTGCGTGTGCGCACTCATACTGCATAATGAGGGTATATTATAGATGCGAATTTTTTTTTCTCTTAATACTACCCCTTCATCTCTTACAAGTTAATTCGTCGTACTTTCTTCGTGACACGACGTCTGTTTCTGCTTTTCTTAGTCTTTAAATGCCGAGCAAGGAATCCTTTCAGGGGTTGGGCCTTTCTGAAAATGGTGCTCCGCAGTATGGTATTTCATTTCGTAAGAAGCGTATCAGAAGGGAAGGAGAACTTCCCACCACTGATTACTGTCAAAGGGCATCTTTTTGGGTATCTAAATGGGTTGGTATTTTTAAAGGCATCTCTCCCCCGCCCCCTCCCCCCATCTTTGTACTCTACGCGAGGCGCGATGCCCTCAAAACCCCTTATCCGCTCGCAGTTGAATACGAGTGTGCCTGGGAGGAGCTCGCGTGCCCGAAGCGAGCACAGTGCCTGAACAGCCTTTCTTGCCCTCGATTATGGCCTGACTCGCATTTGGTGGGAGAAAACGCCTTTTCATCATATTCGTGCGTGATTGTCGAAAGGCCGATCTACGATTTGGGGGGAAAATTCCCGTTTGTGGAAGGCCGATTTGTTGATAATCAGCGTTCGAGTAAAGTTTAATTCGGCCCCCAGTCATTCTCGAGCAGCAATCAGTGCCAGCAAAGAATAACAAGTGGTTATCAAAAAGGATATTTTCTTGGCGGGCGATTTTGTCTTTTTGAGGAACCTCTTCGGGTTCTGGGGAAGGGCAAAGATGGGGAGAGCGTGCAACGATTGAGCGAAGTCAATTCTTCGTTATCGCGGTTCTCGCGAGCAAATAAATGATTTTTAGTTTTAGTTCCATCACGAAATTTTGCTTCATTAATTCAGAAGCATTTGTGGGGTATTTCAGTCGTTTAAAAAAGTTTCAGTATTAATTAAAAAATTGTTTGAACTGTCTCGAGGATGACTTGGATTCAATTTAAGACCCGAAAAGGAAGGCGACCACTCAAAATTGGATATTACAAAACAATTTCCACTATTTTCATAACACTGAACGGAACGTAAAATAACGCACTCGAAATTCTCTTAATTTTCATAGCCCATCTACTTAGTGTTAACTCAGTGTGTGTGGAAAAAAATTATATATATATATATATATATTATATATATATATATATATATATAACTTTTTTTGTGAAACTTGTCATTGATGATATATTTAATATTAAAATTAATTGGTTAGATGGAGGTTATTTTAAATAGGAGTCTTCTTTTTTGGGGTAAATCGATTGAAAATTAACACTCGTTACACGGTAACGTTTTTAGGGGTTTGGCGCTAACCGTTTCTAGCTAATTTGCAATATGAACGTAACCGCGAGTGTCTTCCACTTAAAACTGATTTGAGGTGTTCCACTCTCTCGTCAATAACTGAAGACTGTCTTTACGTACGAGATAAGCTATTAGTGGAAACAATTTTGATCGAAATGGACGTAATAATACGTAATTTAGATTTTGAATTTTGAGAACGTGAAAGTATTTAATACAACTTGAATTAAAAAGGTCGTTGTGAAAATGTCTCTTGTTTGGCTCAATTACTTTCATTATTACTTCAACAAAAGGAAAAGAAAGGTAAGATGAAATTGTATTTTTAAAACATTAAAAATGTATTCGGTGTTAGATCGTAATTCGCGTTTGGTGAACGGGTTTATCACGGACTTTCGATGCGATTTTACATCGTGTTGCTCGCTTCCGGTATCGGGAAGCTACGATATAATGGGTCAGGGTACTAGTTGGAAGGATTATTATCTTTTGGCCTTCGGATGATGGTTCGAATTCTGGGTTAATCCATAGCTTCCTTTTGTTACGTAATTTCCACTAATTCGGTTTTTGTCTCGATCCCGTCACTGATCCAACCTTACCGCCCGTTAGAAGAAGTCCACGTGCGAACGTAGAAGGCAGGAGGAGTCTTCGGTGGTAGTGCGTGCTTGGGTGGGCATGCCAGACCTGTTAGTACCTTTAATAAGTAAAGGGGATGGTATTTATATTTTTAATCATACGCAGTTCTAAATTGTTTCGGTCGCCATGGCTGAGTGGTTTCTATCTTGTATTGAGTAGAAACAGGGTCAGGTCTCGCGAAGCCTTCGATGCTTTCTTATTTGTTATCGGTTATTATAATATTATATATATAATATATGACGAGGTGTACTTCTGAATACACGAAAGGCCTTGGAATCATATTTTTTCCTTGTGGGTTTGCATATGAGGTCTGTTCAAAAAGCATCTGGACAGGGTGTTTATTTTTAGAACAAGGTCACGCTTGGAGTTGTGACTGTGCTAAACATGTCTCTGCATATCGAGACAAGTTGACTGATAGGGTTGCACTTCAGTGTGTAGCGTCAGTCCACTGTGGCGAGCCGATAAAGTTAAATGTGTTTTGTTTCGCGGCGGTTTCTTACGATGTCAGGGATGTTACTTATTTTTTTTTACTGTGAAGGTGTTGTACACCATGAATATGCTCTACAGGGACAAACAATCAACAAGGAATTTTACATTCAAGTTTTGAGACTTCTACGTGAAGCTGTTCGAAGGAAACGCAGAAGTGGGAGTCCGGAGACTGGATGCTTCATCACGATAACGCAACTTGTCCAGCAATTTTTATCCAAAAACACTATCCTCCCCCCTCCCACCCCAAGTATAACAGCCTCCATATTCGCCGAATTTGGATCCATACTACTATTTTTTGTTTTGTTTCCGAAGCTCAAACAAACCCTGAAAGGACACCGATTCGATGATGTTGACACTTAAAAGAAATTCGACGGAGCAGCTTTTGGTCATTCCAAAAAGTGCTTTCGAAAAATGTTTTCAACAGTGGCAGGATCGTTGGGCAAATTGTGTGGCTTCAGAAAGAGATTAAGCCCCCAAACTTTGTAGGTACCATATTCTATCTATAATCGCATCAGTCCGGATACGTTTTGAACGAACCTCATATATATATATATATATATATATATATATATATATATATCCAGCTTTGGGACCCCTGTCCCAAAGCTCGATCCTATCTGCTTTGCAGATAGCTGATGAGGGAAGCTATATTTTTGGGGCCTCTTTGCGAGTGACCCGTTGGCCACGTCGGGCTAACATCATGAAAAAGAAAAACTATAGTATTTGTCATTTACCATTACTTATTCGGACTATAGTGGATTTAATTTTCCCAGAAGAGTTCCTTGTTCCATGCACAGTCTGTGTGTATCAAATATATATATATATATATATTATATATAGATATATACAGTATATATATATATATATATAATATAGTGGTGGTGTGGTTAGTGTCGCTGACTACGAATCCATCGGCCCCGGATTCGAGACCCGATGACGACAGCCGGCGCGCTCCAAAACACAGCTGTTTATCCTTCCACAGATACAAAAAAAAAAGTGGTTGGTAGATAAATGGGTACCGTGGGTGGCCTAGTGGTTAAGACGCTGGGCTGCTGGTGGGGCGTAGTTCGATTTCACGTTAAACTGTAGGTCTAAGGTGGAGTGAAAAGCTTGACCTTCGTCAGAATGAACAATTAGGGCGGAAACTAACCAAAGGTTTTATATATATATATATATATATAGTCTTATTCTCTGTTAATCCGAATAGGGGAATAATTGAAAAGCCTTTTACAAAAATAATGTATTCGTCAAAGATTTAACAGTAAATTACTTACAATGCAAAAAATGAAATTTTTACAGTAATGAGTAATTATTTATTTATTTAGGGAAGAGAATAATAATACAATTAAGTAAATTGCACAAACAATTTAAATTTGACTATTAGACAATTTTAATCTACAATTGGAAGTTATGTAACTGAATACAGCCGTATTGTAATACTCAAGACCAGTGGCGGCGAACCTATGGCACGCGTGCCCATTTGCCTGGTACGCCTAAGCGTAGAAATTGTTATCCAAAAAATGAGTATAAAATAATAGAGTTAATGGTTATAATTTGGTTTAATATACAAACTACAAATTGGCGGAATTTGTAGTTTGTATTTGGTATTTGAAGTTTGTCATAGTAATTCCGTAACTAATATAAAGTTTCCTTTCCATATTTCTGGGGTCGACTTTAAACACCCTGTATATAAACTTTGGTGGGCACGCGAATTTTTTTTAGGGTTTACAGGTATTTTTTGGCACGCGACTAAAAAGGTTCGCGACCCCTGCTCAGGACCATTTAAAATGAATGAACCCAGACATACTAAAATTTATCTTTAGAGTAATTGGTTTCTCTACACCGATCTTTTAGATCGTCTTAGCTAGGTTGTATTGATTTTTAAAACATTTTTTGTTCTACTCTCCGCTTTCTTTTCATTATTTGCTTTTCTTTATTGTTATCACTCGTTTTCTCTTTGTCTTTATACGGACGCCGGCAGACTGGTAGCCGGATAGCGTAGCCCTCCATTAAAATTTTGAACAGCGAAGGAACCGGGGGGTAAATTACACACTATTATTACTGTTTACTGATTTTTTATTTGCGCCAAAACAGTTGAACAAACGGGGTAAAGCGAGTGCGGACTGCGGACCCATTCTTAACATTTTATCGCAGAGAGAGAGAGAGAGAGAGAGAGAGAGAGAGAGAGAGAGAGAGAGAGAGAGAGAGAGTTAAATATTTTAAATCCACAATAACATAATACAAAAACCACCTAACTAGGACACACCCCGTCCGACGGTCCGAGGACTGATTTGGGGCATTTCAGCCTCCAGCCTGTGCACATTTCGGGTGTTGCCAGCTAGTATTGTATATTCTTAATTTCATACAAAACTATTCAATTTTTATTTAGGTACAAAACCTCATTAAATTTCTTATTAAACATTATCATCATCTGTATTAAACAAATAATTATTAAATTCTTGTAAAGAAAACATTAAATTCTTATTAGGCATCATCATCATCATCTTTATTAAAAAATATCAATACACAGTAACGTGCATATAATACCTTTTAGATTGAATTATCTTTGTCCTGTCTGGTTAATTGACCATTTCAATTATAATGTATACTACCGTATTATAATGTCTAATGCATAGGTACCTTAATTACAATGTTTACGTACTTCCTTTTTGACAGTGGTGAATATTCCCTTCTGAATCGGGGTATTGTAATTTTACCCAGTGACACCGTATATATTTTATTATATTTATATCGAATGTACAAAACTCAGTCCGTTTCCTAAACGGAGAAATGTAAGATATACTATTTTTGAGTATTTACAGACACAAACAGTAACACGAGAGTGTGTCCATTTTCTTCCGTTAAATTTTAAGGAAAGACTATTTTGCGTTTGAATTATTTTTAGCCAACTCATTTGCTTTCAGTGATTTACTCAAAATTAGGGGAACAATTTCACTTATTTTTTAGCCACACCGTTCCTTCTGGATGAATTTAAGTTAAATTTCAAAGGCATTTAATGTAATTTCGTTTAATTTTTTGGGTGAACCAATTCCTATTTTATGTTGGGAATTTTAAAAAAAAATTTAAATAAATTTTGCCATTTATTTCTTTTCACGAAAACATTCATCACCGAGGGTGGTACTTTCTCTTCCTTTCATTTGGCGCCTTTCACTTTGAATGTTATTTTTTAGTAAACACATTAGTCCCATCTTTTAACTAACATAATTTTATGCTACATTATTCGGCAATATATAAATATTAACTTGATATAAAATGTATCTTTTTTTTTTTTAACTGCTTATAGCTTTAGTGCATTTTGTATAATACATTCTCTTTTCAGCCTATGATACCCCGTTGCTGCGCGAAGCTGCCAGGCGTATGATTTACTTAGCCTTCTATATCACTTACTAATTAATTATCTTAAATTGATTCATCCTGTTTTTTTAAGAATTATCAACCTTTAGAAAAGATGATGTAATTGTAACATATTATCGACTCGACAATTTAAACCTGAATGCAGTTTCCCTTGCATAAAGGAACGTTAAGTTTTGTAGCGTCTTCTCCGCGTTGTTTGTGCATGAGACGCGGGAACCCGCAAGAACGAATGGCGATCACACGTTCTTTCCCAGTTGAATTTTTTATTTATTTCCCTAATTTAATTTTGTGTAGCTAGCTTTCATTTTGGTTTTTACACATACAAATTCATTCTGTTTGCATGGGCAACCATTGTGGCCAATTTCGGCCCGTAATGAATTAATTATACTATCGATTAATTAATCGTTACCTTATTATTCATTATTCCCATACATAACAATATAAATAAATTACTTATTTTTATTTTGTGAGAGAAGTGACTAAATGAAAAGTATCCATCTAAATTGATAATACAGATACAATCTTAATTTACGAATGTCTATTATCGGGAGTACCTAATAGATTTAGAATGTGGAGTATGTGGAGCGTTACTTCGTGATGCAAAAAGGTTCTAATATCCATTTGTGATACTGTAGCCAATAGTTCACTAATCTACCTGGGTATGAAGGTGCGAGAGCCCCTGCCAGAATTCTCACTACCAGCGCAGGGGAAGGTGAGGGGAGGCACGCTTTTATCATCGATCATAATTAGCCGAAACTAAACGGGGTTTCATCTATTATTATTATTATTATTATTATTATTATTATTATTATTACGGGTCTATGTGCTTTTTTGTGAAAGCAAAGAGACTGATAGAAGCGTGAATTTGTTTGGGTAGAAGGAGGTATCTTTAAATCGTACGATTCCGTTACGAACATTAAAAGTGACAACATCGTGTTAATGGACTCGATTCAGATGGGGAAAAATTGCTTTAAAATTTTGATTAATGAAAATATTACGTTTTTCGTGACTCATTTTAAGTTTTTATTAACGAGTTCATTTTTTGCGTTGGATGAACAACGCCTTCGCAATTTCATTTATTTCTTTTCACGAAAACATTCATCGCACAGGAATGCGTTTACGATTAAAAAATCGCATAAATCTCGCCTTCATTCGAAGAATAAGAAATAAGAGACGGTGTAAAAAGTGAACTAAAATGTGGCGTACACACACACACACACACACACACACTCTCTCTCTCTCTCTCACCAGGTACAGGTGGGTGACCCTCCTTCCACGTTGGAGGGGGCTCAGGCTCCTGCGGAAGTTGCCCCCTCGTTGGTGAGGGGCTCTTCAACTCCAGACAGCCTGGCTGTTCGGGAAACGGGTCGTGCTAGGGGGCGGTCAGAATAGGGAAGGCTCCCTCCGTTTTGCGAGCTACGGGCGCTCTTAGCATCAGAATACCAGGATATCGTTGCTATCACCGAGTCCTGGATTCATGCTGATCGTAGGGACTACGTTGGGGAGTTCGAAATTCCCGGTTATAGAATGTTTCGCAAAGACCGCACCCGTGGGGAGGGGGGTGGGTTACTAATATACGTCAGGGACACGTTGAGTCCGGTTGACTGCTAGTTCCGGTCGGAACGGGAGCTGCTTGGCGTCGATCTGAACGTGGGAGGGACGAACTATAGGTTAATCTTGGTGTACAGACCTCCGCATCTCCTCCTCGAGGAGGATACAGCCCTGTACACCGAACTCCGTAGCCTGCTAGGGGATAGGGTGTGTGTAGTTTTAGGAGACTTCAACTGTCGCGGCATAAAGTGGGAAGACAGGACTGCTGATGCTGAAGGGAGGAGGCTAGTTGACTTTGCTGATGAGAACTTCCTCACTCAGTGGGTCAGTGAGCCTACACGAGGCGAAAGCGTTCTAGACTTAGTATTCACGACCGAAGACAACCTCGTCATTGGCCTCACCGTTGACGAATCGTTGGGCGGGAGTGATCACGGTCTGATTAGGTTCCGTGTGTGCGTCCCTCGGGTGAAGCATAGTAACCCGAGAGGCAGTAAGCTCGATCTACGGCGGGCGGCGATGTTGAGGGAGTGTGGAGTGCATTCCGGGACGAGTTTATCGTGCTGCAGTCTGCTGCAATACCCTCCAAACCGGTCACCCCTGCTTCAACGCAGCCGAAGTGGTTCAGTCGTGACATCGCTTCGGCTATCCGAAATAGGAAAGTAGCGTATAGGAGGGCGAAGGCCAATCGTTCCCATCAGAACACTGAAGCGTATGTCCGCCTGTGTAGGGAAGTGAAGGCGAAGGTTAGGCTAGCGAAACGTAACGAAGAACTACGGGTGGTAAGCCTCTGCAAGGGGAACCCTAATGTGCTTAATGAGTACTTTGCGGGAGTGTTCGCCAGGGAGGACACCGGCGTCATCCCCGAGCCAGGTGTCAGGCACGAAGGTGCTGGCCTGGATAGTGTTCGCTGTACCGCGACAGTCGTTGCTGATAGAACACAAACTGAGCGCGTTTAAGGCTCCTGTGCCAGACCAGTTTCTCCCCAGAGTGTTGCGGGAGGTGCGCGACCAGGTGGCTCCCCACCTGGCTACAGTCTTCAACAAATCGTTGGAGACGGGCCAAGTGCCTGGTGACTGGAGGGAAGCCAACGTGACCCCTATCTTTAAGAAAGGAGATCACGAAAGTCCATGGAACTATCGTCCCATTAGTCTCACTTCAGTTGTAGGTAAATTATTAGAGGGGATAATAGCGGATAGGATCGTTGACCATTTGGATTCCTACAAGCCGCTTGGGGATTCCCAACATGGGTTTAGACGGCATAGGTCGTGTCTCACCAACTTGTTCGAGTTTTTCCACGTCATGTTGGGTGAGTATGATAAGAGTAAGCCGATTGGTATACTTTATCTCGACTTTCAGAAAGCCTTTGATAAGGTACTTCACCGCCGGCTAATGGCGAAAGTCCGCGCGCTGGGTATTGGTGGGGAAGTAGGTAGGTGGATTGAAAACTGGCTGAAGAATAGGCGGCAGAGGGTTGTAATTAAAGGGGTTAGTTCTGGTTGGGCCTCGGTCACTAGTGGGGTTCTTCAGGGTTCCGTTTTGGGGCCACTGTTGTTTATCATTTACATAAATGATATCGACTGTGGCATCGTCAGTCGGATCGCCAAATTCGCTGATGACACCAATCTTGGGACGCCCGAAGCGATCGAGCAACTGCGTGCGGACCTAGGTAGGATAGGAGAGTGGTCCGAAAAATGGCAAATGCCGTTTAACTTGGGTAAATGCAAAGTGATGCACATTGGCTACGCCAATCCCAAGTCAGACTACTCGATGTTGGGGAGTAATATCGAGGCGACTGATTTGGAAAAGGACTTGGGTGTGCTAATTAGCAGCGACCTTAAGTTTACGAAACAGTGCGTAGAGGTGGAAAATAAAGCTGTTGGGTTATATCAGGAGGCAATTTCAGTTTCGGAACAAGGAGATTGTGCTCTCTCTGTACGGTTCCATGTATATTTCCCCCATGAAAATTCCACCCACAAAAATTCCCCCCAGTAAATTCCACCCAAGGAAAATTGCACCCACGAAAATTGCACCCACCCAAAGAAAATTAGTTTAAGTTTAAAATGTGTATTGTTATTTATAAATTTATTAAAAATTTATTACAGTAAAAAGTAAAAGATTTATTTCAAATTTATTACAGTAAAAAGTAAAAGATTTATAAGTAAAAGATATATTAAAAAACAATTATTCGACGTTTAATGAAGATTGTATGCAATGCTCTTGAGGAACTCTAAACTATCTGTATTATTATAGCGCTCCACTAGTCTCTTCAGTCTTTCATTTATGATCTGATAGGTTTTTCGTGCGGGTCGCGGGTAGCAAAAATTAACCAAACTATTACGACTTAACCTAACCAATCGTCAAGGGCGTACAATTAACCTAAAAAAAAAAAAAAAAATATTTATTTATTTTTATATATTAAGAGACGATTGGTTAAACTAATTTTCTTTGGGTGGGTGCAATTTTCTGTGGGTGGAATTTTCCTTGGGTGGAATTTACTGGGGTGAATTTTCATGGGTGGAATTTTCGGTACACCCTCTGTACAATTCCCTGGTTCGGCCGCACCTGGAGTTTGTTGTGCAGTTCTGGTCGCCCACCCTCAGGAAAGATATCGAGAGGCTGGAGCGAGTGCAGGCGAGGGCCACAAAGTTAATCCCTTCCGTTAGGCATATGGGCTACAATCGACGCTTACGCGCCCTGGACTTGTTTTCGCTGGAAACTCGGAGGCTGCACGGTCAACTCATCGAGGTTTTCAAGCTCTTACGCGGGTTCAACGATGTCGATTTTAGAAGCATGTTCAGTTTAAATGATAACCCAACTCGCAACAATGGTTGGAAGTTGGATTTGAAACGGTTTAGTACTAGTGTGTGTGGGAATTACTTTACGTATAAGATCTGTGACACGTGGAACAGGTTACCTTCAGAAGTTGTGAACAGTTCTGTGGATCTGTTCAAGAAAAGGTTAGACCGAATCTTGCACACTATTTGAGGGTGACAGAATTTTTCCGTGGCACCCGTTGTCATTGGTACCTCCTCGGTATGGGCCGCAAGGCCTTTTGAGGTACTTCTTTTCCTTGTAACTCCTTGTAACTCTCTCTCAAAAATATTTCCGAGGGCTTTGTCGGTATAGATAGAGCTAGATTCCGTCATGAGTGGTAATTTCCAAATACATTAGGCAGAACGCAGCGCTTATTTTAAATACTTAAGTCATGGAAGGAACTTAGACGCATTACTGGCATTATTTTCCTAGCTGAAAATCGTCGATTCTTAAAAGGGTTTCTGCGTATTTTTTACGTAATTTTCATTCGACACATTACGCAAACACTTCACAAATTAATTAATGAAGAAGTTCTAAAAGTTTTCTTAATTTTTTTTAACTAATATTTATGTTCTTTGACGAAGCTCCGTTAACGAACCTCTTTGGGATTGTGGAGAAAAGCTTTCCCACTTGTCCTTTCTGTTTCATTGAAGAATCCTCAGAAGTTCTGTAACTGCTCAATGTTCATGCCCCATGAAGTATATACAGTCAAAAGTCTTTTTCCTCCCCCTGTTTAGATTAGCGAAATACGAAGGCATGAAATTGTGTGGGCGAAACTTGGTTCATCGGGTCCTTTCGTGGAGATGAGATGGGAGTAGATAGTGCTCGTACGATGTACAGTAGGATTTGATTAAAGTATTTTTTTTAACGCCTTTAACGTTTCATTTTTAGTCTAAACGGCAAAAATCCCAAACTGAGGCGAGGGTTCTTCCCAATTACGTTTATTCCCAGTTACTATTACTGTAGTTTCCTTTTCGCCTATTGACTCGCATTATCCGGTTAAGTAGTTCTTAAAATCGATACTGTCGTTATTAACAACTACGAGTATATTATATTAGTAGTTATACTCTACACAACGGATACAATTTTTATTTAATGTACGCTCGCCTCCTCGCATAATTTGTGGAATGCTTTTTGTAAATTTATGAAAAACAAACACCCTCTGCGCCTTGCGCCCCAAAAGTCCCCGAAACTCAACCTACGGGGGACTGGGAGGAGCGGGTGTGTTACTGAAACCTTCCGTGGTTCTCCCTTAATGCGTATGCTAAGTTTGGTGGAGATCACCCTGGCCGTTTAGTCGTGTACAAACGAACACAGAACAAAAGATCGACAGACATAATGTGGTGCAACTCCTTTTGATTGCACTTGTTGCGCGCTCGGGTCCGCTTATTCACTCGGATTGCCTTTCAACTTTATACGCACAATATACGCACTTACTCGAAGCCCACTTTAAATTTCGAACTTTCAGTGTTAATTTACCCTCAACTTACGAGAGAAGCTTATTGCAAGGTAGCATAGAAACAACTCACTCCCTCGTATAAAGTTTATTTGGTTTCACTCAAAATGGACATGAATTTTAAGAAGTTTACAGATGTAGTTACAAATTCTGTTAAAAAAAACAAATTTTCAACTTAAACGAAATGTTTGCGATTGTTCAAGTTACATCTCAAATAAAACCCCTCTGTGTAAATCCTTTTTTGTGTGTGACTCTAGAAATAGCGTTTAATTCAAATTCCTTAGCATAAGTTTACTTACATAAATTTTGGAAATTTACTCTCAAAAGTTCTGCGCGAGTTCCGCAGATTTTACAGAAACAAGTTCGCTAATTAAATCAAATTTAATTTTCACAAAGGTTTCAAAGATCCTGCGCGAACTTCACAGGTTTCCTCGGGAAACACGATCACCACAAGATATTTGCTCAACGCAAAACTGTGAAATTATTCCATGAGCAAATGCAATATTCAGCAAACTTACCAGTTAAATTTGTGACATGTGAACAATAGCTAATTTCAAAGAAATTTTACGTAGTTCTTTCCTGCCGACTAACATTAACCTTTTGAAATAAAGTTCGCGAGAAACGAGGAGATTGATTTTTCAAACAACGGAAACAATTTAATGTCAACTTAGAAATTTTCCAATCGTGCCACAGGATTCAAAGATTTTAAAGCCACTTCAACTTTAGAAAATGTAACTTAGATTTATAAGTCTGTTGTAGTTCATCTTAACATTACACGCACTCCGCCTTACAGTAACCTGAATGACCTATCAAAACATTTTCATTACACGAGGTCATTCCTACAAAAGTTTTTATCCATACACAATGGAAGGAGTAGTTTTCCTTTTCCTCACTGGGTGTTACGAGAATTATTGTCCTTCGATTGGTCCTTCACATTTCCTCCAAAAGAAAGCGCCTCCTTTTCCTTAAAAATGAACTTAAAACTAGTGTCTTTTCCTCGAAGCCACTCGTTTTTCTCAATTTTGTAACGGACCTTGTGGTTTATTTTAACCAGTGGGTTCGAAATCAGTTTCAGAAAGTTTGTACGAAACAGAAAAAACAAACCACATTACATCCGAGCCTGGTCAATTTGTTTTCCCTTCCCTTCGAACAGAGAGACGGATCTCGAGACCTCACCATAAATCTTGACCGCAAGACTGACCCGAGTGATCGAAATACCGTGAAGAACAAAATTAAAATCGAACGAATTGTAAAAAAGTAGACATTTTTAATTTTTAACATTGTATTGGAAATTATAACAAGAACCTATTGATATTCTTCAATAACAACAATCCAAACTACTTTGCTTTAGAGATTTAAACAGCAAAAATCTTAAAACTAAAATTTTTGTTCATATTTTGGTAAGAGATTTAGGGATACAAATTTGCCGTTACAACAATCATCCCCTACAATTACATATACAAATAAGATACATTGTTGCAACTCAAATACTCTGATAATGATAAACTTTATTGGAAGGATATAAGTCCTATAAAAAAGTAGAATATTCTTGAAGGTAATAAACAAAAAGATAAATGAAACGATAGTAAATTTTAAAAAACTAAAAATTAGGATTAAAAGATAGACAAAAATAAGACGTGTACTGAAGCAAATAATAATAATAATAATAACTACCCACTGCTAAGCCTACAAAAAAGAAAAAAAAAGGAAATTAAAAATAAAAGTACACGCAGCGACAATACCAACATATATATGGTAATGATAATGTTGATAATGATGATGACAATAATGTTTATTGGCAAGAGACAGATCCCCCCCATCACATAAAAGATACAGTACCCATCAAAGTAGTTAACGATACAACTAATTAAACAATAAATTTATAAAACAAACAAAAAAGGACTACGGTAATAAAGAAATAATAATAATAATAATAATAATACGCGTAAAGAAATGAGAACTATTAAAATGGCTAATATAGAAGTAAAATGGAGCTATAGACAAACATTTTCATACCAAAAGGTTCACAGTCTAGAACAGCGGTTCTCAACAGGGGGTCCGTGAGTTGACTAGATTATATTCAGTAAGACAATTTTTTTACCCCTTTTTTTTTGTGGTGACTAATTCTAACCTCTAAGCGATAACATTTTCGGTTTCTTGAAACTTTAAAAAACAAACGTTTTGAAACGATTTTTTTCGTGTTTGTGAGTATCTTATCGCCTTTTCCACGTGTTTCTCGGTTGTTCGATTGAAATTATTTAAATAGGTTCGTGAGATATGTTTTAGAATTTAGGTTGCTTAATGGTTTTGTTTGTTTTGTTAGAATAATAATAATAATAAATTTTTACTCCGACTTTGAAGTATAAATCAAGACCAAAAACTATACTAATCTGGATACCTCAGTTTGTCTATATGCTACTTAATCATAATGCAAAAGATAATTTTTGGGGAGGGGGTCCCAAAAATATCAAGATTTTGATAAGGGGTCCGCAGTACAAAACAGGTTGAGGAACGCTGGTCTAGAAGACATAAAACAGGACTGATGAATAGCTTGGACAGTTGGATTGTAGAGTTTTTAATTTTTTCGCATTAGACTATATGAGGCGCTCCCGACCACAATGCGCCAGTGGGGCCAGAATAGAGTTATTTACACCACTATATATCCCCACCCTTCCTCTATCCCGTGGGTGAGTCAGGGAGCAGATTGTGGACCTGTGCGTATGGTCGAAAGTCCGCCAAAAAAGGTTGTAATGGTATTATTGCAAGTTGACAAACTTTAACTGCATTCTTCTTCATTTTTTTTTTAAATTTTGGCTCTTAGCAGCTTGTCGTCCGGAGCGCCTCATATTGAGCACGTCTTATTACCTCAGAGAGGCTTGGAACGTTGCCGTTAGTGGACATTTGAGAGGCTGAGCATCTTGGAGGTAACTTATGCAGCAGTCCATAGGATATGTTGAAAAGCAAATTGAGGGTTCTGCAGGAGCCTTTTTTATAATTAATCCAGAGTTGCTATCCATAAATATTAGTGCAGAAAGTACAAAAAGTTGTCTTTAGCTTCGCTTGTACAGAATTTGAGGTTTCTTATTATCTTTGCCTTAGCACAGTAAGTTCGATATTCCCTCCTTATGTCTAGGTTGTCAGCAGACTTGCCAACTTTCTGAAATACAATTCCGGGAGATGATATATATATATATATATATATATATATATATATAGAGAGAGAGAGAGAGAGGCCATAAAGGGGGGTGGGAGCGAGCCGATCCGGCGGGTTGGGGGGGGGCGCTGTAAGCCCCCCGAGAAATTTTTTAAATATGACCAATTTCAAGGGCATTTGAGGCCATATGCAGGGGGGTATAAAGACATATTCTAAGTTCAATTAAGTCAATCGACGCCCCTATATATACAGTATGTG
Source organism: Bathynomus jamesi (assembly GCA_023014485.1). NCBI lineage: Eukaryota > Metazoa > Arthropoda > Malacostraca > Isopoda > Cirolanidae > Bathynomus > Bathynomus jamesi. The sequence goes on along the minus strand of JAJOZX010001349.1, from coordinate 557,244 downwards.
TGTGTTAATTATATCAATAGTAAAAAAAAACCAGATTATTTGAAGGCTGCTAATATGCAAATGATAAGGTGATACCAAATTATGTATTTAAAGAAAACTATTTTCAAATTGCAAGATATCCGGGAGATTAGGATAACGTTCCGGGAGCCGGGAGAACACACACGATTCCGGGAGGGTTGGCAAGCCTAGTTGTCAGTCAAGGAGCTGGTGATTGTCTGACCCAGATACTTAAATTTTTGTACCTGCTCTATTGGTTCGTCCCTCATTTTGTAATAATATTAGCTGTTTGGTTTGAGCTTTTAGGATGGAATTGCATAACTTAGTTTTAGTAACATTAAAATTAATGTCATGGTTCTGTAAATATGATTCACAAATTTTTAGAGTATGATCCACACCTTTCACCGAAGGACTTATTAACACCCTACCATTGGAATAGACCAAGACATTTATCCTAATGTTATCTATACAACATCCCACTCTTGCCTCATTATGAGAAGCAACTAATCCATCATTATATATATTAAACAGCAGAGGAGAGAGTAAGGATCCTTTCTAACTCCGCATGAGGAACCAAAACATTCGGACAATATATTATCCCATCTAAGAGTAAACGTTTGGTGTGTGTGTGTGTGTGCCAAAATTTCAATAAATTTAAAATATGATGGAACATTCCTGTCTAGTAATTTTTAAAATATGATGGAACATTCCTGTCTAGTAATTTTTAAAATATGATGGAACATTCCTGTGTAGTAATTTTTTAAACAGAATATTGTAATTCACTCTATCATATGCTTTGCTTATATCCAAAAACATCTTTAAATATTTGAATTGCTGACAGTATATCTAAATACAATCTCCTTCAAAACATGAATACACAGGTCAGTTGAATGGGGCCTTTTTAAAACCAATTTGATTAGGAGACGTCCATAAATAATCATTTAGTCAGCGTATCGAAATGGAGGCGCGATGCCGGCAAGCGGTTTGTGTAAAGATGCTTTTGCGTTACTCACCTACCGGATACTCTGTTAGTGGGGTCACGGCAGCTGCTGCTGGTTGCTGAGATGGGAGATTGAGCTGCCAGTGAGGACCACCCAGATGGCCTTCAATTGAGTAAAATAAATCCTTTGACTTCAGCACCACCCGCACTGCTAAGAATGAGAGAAATGAGGTGAGCAAGTTCCCAATTTTAGTATGGTTGAGATTATGTCAGATAGGCGGCTCCTACCAATTTGAAACTGGGTTCTCACCTTTAAGATCTCTGGGGCATAGCCAGTCTGCCTCTTTTAAAGACTTTCTCGGCTTATGGTGGGAGGATTTAATAAAAGTAAAGCGTCCTTTGCCTAATTTAATCAACGAAACAAAAATAACACAAGGTTAACTGCATCAGCAGGCAAGTTTTTACAGGTAACTAAAGAAAATATGAACAATTTTTATTGATCATACACCAATGTGTATTCAGACCCAACTAAGCACTTGGGCAAAAAAAAATATTACTACAAAGCAAAAGAAACAAACATCATTAGTTCCATACCACGCACAAAAAATGTCAACACAAAATAAAACCATTAAATTAAATTATTGGCCATCACCAGCCCATTACCACACAAAGGAGACAAGACTTACAAAAAAAAAAGGAACTTGCATAACTAAACACAAAAAAACCCAGAATATTAGTCACTAGGGTAAGGTCAATGAGTGTTTACCCAAATTGTATAAAACTGATAAGTCCCAGATGTGTCATTTTAAACTCCACTTCATATCACAATCATTAAAGGTATTCTTGGCTCAATCAGTGCAAACAAAAGCAATGTTTATAACAAAAAAATATGTGAATACTGGCTTCAGCATTTGTGCAGGTATTCGGGAAGAAAAAGCTTTGTCCAAATTTACTTCAGTAAGCAAATAAATGTCCCAGCCGAAAACAAATCCCTGATAAAGAGAAAAAACCAACAAACATTTAGAGATTATCCCCCCAGCACTGTCATCAGTGGACCCACAGGAATCCATGAGTGCATTAATGATGCCAGAAAAGGGATCAAAATTAACAATGATAATAATTAAGGCTCTAAAATTTTGGGATATGTATTTGCATTAATATGTTGCTCATAAGGCAGTTAAAGGTACAATTTAGTTCACAGCCTGAGAAAGCTCACAATCCATTGTGATGCATATTGATAACTGAAGTTAGGTTTCTCAACAAAGTCTTTATAAAGGAAATCAGGCATTCAAAAATGATTATGATATTTACATGATAATTTTAAGTGATCCAAATATGTTAGATATGGTACTTATAGCTAATGGTTAAACAATAAAAAACACCAATGGTAAAAACAAGACTATAGGATCACCTACCACACCATCAAGGAGAAGTGAGATGCTTTCCCCTCTCTAGAAATGGGCATATGATTGCTTCAAAGTTCGGATTATTCTCTATACTGAGAGAATTTCAAATCTGTTACAATCAATTAAAAAGTGAAGAAAAACATTTTTAGTAACTCTGAAGGCCTGGCTTTCGAAGAAAGCTCTGGCCCAATGGGGATTACTGAAACCTCCCAGGCTCTACTGAGAAGTTTGGGAGCTCTCAGGGATCCTTCCCAATAGTGGAGTTCCCACTAACTTGGGGTGTTAACCACACCATCTCAGTATCAAAAGTTTCTATAGCAATTTTGAAAAGCAGGAGGCAACAGCAATAGGCCTGTAGTTATCCTAGATAGAATGTACCCATATTATTTTTGACAAGGGGTGTGATATAAACCCTCATAAATTCTGGAGGCAGGTCCGGCGCCAGCCTATTTGGCGCCCTTAGAAGGACTGCAGCTGGCGCCCCCACCCGCCTCCCACTTCACGATTGGGTTTGCCCACAAAGTAATCAAGGTACTATATTGAAGAAACTATTTGCCTTACACTGATCTATTTTAATTTGCTAATACATACATTTATTATAAAATTATAAAATCATTTCACAGTTCAAGAAAGTGTCATGACTAATCAAAACAGTGAGTAAAGCGAGGCATATGTAGTAACAAATCAGAACGCTCAAAAGTGCTAAAATATGCGTGCAAAAAGGACATATCTACTGTTTTTTCCAAGCAAGAAGGGCATATGTCACATAAAAACAGTTATTCGCTTATTGACGACTCCCGGAACTCATATTAAGCCGTAAATAAGCCGAGTCGCTTATTGACGACTCCCGTCTGTGCGCGCAACATTTTTAAATCGCTTATTTACGACTCCCGTCCCTAAAGGGTTAAAGGTCGTGATAGTGAAAGTTCTATAATGACCCAATAAGATGAATAAGTTAATTATGTAAATATCAGTCAAGCTAAACTGGTGTACAATGTACATACGTCGTACAACCTTTCATCATTTGTCTATGCTTCTCATTCCTTCATTATTTTTTTCATGTTCTTACATAATACTATCAGACGTGCACAGGGCGGGAGGCGCTGGCGCCCCCCAGATCTTTGGCGCCCTTAGCATTTACTAACCTCGCCTAATGGAAGCGGCGGCCCTGTCTGGAGGGATATAACTGTGAGCAAGCATGGCTGAGAACTAATCATATATGAAGAGTGATCACATCATTAGCATACTTTACTCATTCGACAGGTCATCTATCCCTGGTGAGGCGCCTTTCTTTAGCTCTTCAATCAGACTATTAATTTCAAGCACGGAAGTTATCGTATTTTCACTGGCTCCACCAAATGTCGTTCCATTGCAGCATACATTAAGATTAACTCTCCCAACGCTGTTAAGGATGTCTGAGCACTTCATTCTCCATAACTCAGCTATTTCTACATCCCCATCAATTGCTGATGGGATGACATTCTTAGCACCAGTTTCTTTCTTGACACATTTCCAGAATTTGTTACTATTATTATATAAATTAGCCTCAGGCTTTTGAAACTCAAATGGAGTTGTGTTCCTATTCACATCGTCTTATGGCCGTTTTATACTAGGAATAAATTTTATTGGAATTTTTTAGAAGAATTTAGTCTCAATGATCCCTCTTTTTATTCAAAAGATATGAAGGGTTTTTAACAGTCATTAATTTTGACTATCAATCGTTTAGATCTGTGAAATAATAATATTTTTTTATGCAGGAAGGATGGGCCAAGGAGGGCAAATGCCCGCAAAAGCGCCCCTCTCATAGAAGAAGAATAGAGCCAAACCCAAGGTCCGGGGTTGTTCAGATGCCAAGACACTCTGCGTTTGAAAGATGGGAGGTCATAGACAGGAGGAAACATGGAGTGAGGAAGATTGTTCCAGAGTTCACCGGTTGAGTAGATGAAAGACTGAAAATACCAATTAACCCTTGCATTAATTAGATAGTTGGACAGAAAAGGAATGAGCACGTGTAGAAAGTTTGGTACTACGTGCTCTCCTTAAAGGAGGAGGCATGCAATTAGAGAGTTCAGAAGAGCAATGTCCGTTATGATAGCGATAGTAAAAAGAGAACGAGGCAACATTGCAGCGAAGAGAGAGAGAGAGATTGAAGACAATCAGTAAGAGTCGGGGAATTGATGAGACGAAAAGCCTTTGATTCCACCCGGTCAAGTACGGCTTGGTTTGAACCACCCCACACATGAGAAGCATACTCCATACAGGGGCGAAAAAGACCCCTATACAGAGACAGCAACTGAGTGCGGGTGAAGAAAGCACGGAGGCGGTACAGCACACCTAACCTCTTAGAAACTGTTTTAGAAAGAGAGCATGTGATCTTTCCAGGAAAGATCACGAGAAAAGGAAACGCCAAGAATGTTAAGAGAATAGATTGAGTTGTGTGTTGTTGAAGGTAAGGGGAGAGTCGTGGGGAAGATTGTGACGAGTAGACAGATGGCGGAACTGATTTTTTGAGGCAGTGAAAGCCACAAGGTTTTCTCTGCCCCAATTAGATATAGCAGAAAGATCAGAGGTCAGGTGTCCTAGAGCTGTCCTACGCGAATCATGAAGCGACTGCTGTGAGGGCCGCTTTACGTAGTGGGTGGAGAAGTGAAGAGTGGAATCATCGGCGTAGGAGTGAATAGGACAGGAAGTGTGAATTAAAAGATCATTAATAAATAAAAGGAAAAGAGTGCGTGAGAGGACAGAACCCTGAGGAACACCACTGTTAATAGCTTTAGGGGAAGAGCAGTGGCCATCTACAACTGCAGCTATAGATCGGCCAGAAAGGAATATAATATAATGATAATATATTGCATAATATAAAAAATGATAATATATAATATAATGTAATTAATATATAATAATATATAACATAATGGGGACTCTGGTTAAATAAATGCTTACAGAATTGGTAGCGGTAGCAGCTTATTTTTAAGCCTAGCTGGGGTAGGCCTATCAGCATATGTGGAAAAGTTATTATTTTGCAGTTAGGGAAGCACCTACGGCAAGCCCATCTCATACGAGAGTAGGCCTTGTGTTTAGAGGATGTTAACTACGGCCCTCTTTCGGTCTTCAATCTATACCAGTGGTCGGCGAACAGGGGTAAATTACCCCAAATGGGGTACATTTAAAAGTTTTGGGGGTAATGCGTGCGGTATGAGAGACACCATATGCAACAATTTTAAGAGCAATTGGCTTGTTTTTGTTTACATTGAAGTCTGGGGGTAATTTCATTTTACTCAAATAAATTTTTGGGTAATACCCAAAAAAGTTCCCCGACCCATGATCTATACCTTTCTGTAAACACCGATTTGGTTTATATTGCTAAGATAACCAGAATTTACACACTAGGTTAGCTCCTTGGTTTGTTTGAAAAATATCATTACTCCACTTATAGGCTTTATTCGAATCACATCAAAATCAGGTATGAAACTCGTTAGAAAAATTGTTTATACTTAAGTCAGGTATGAAACGGTGAAGAAAAAAAAAAAAATTTAGACTATATATTATATATATATATATACACACAGACTGGAAGAAAAGTCTTCAAAGGATTTTATGCATACAAATAATTTGTTAATAAATAAATAAATTCCAATGATATCACTACAATGTATGCAACTATACAAAGCCAGGAATGACCCTAGGTCAGAACAGGAAAGCCCTATAGGCCTAGGCCTTAGCCTCAGTCAGCGCCATGTCAGTAAGGATGGAATACAGCAATGAAGAAAAAGTGCATCTTGTATCGTGGGCTATTTCTGATAATAATTGTGAAGAAAGTTTGCCTTTATTTCAAGAAAAATATAATAAACCACCAAATGCAACGAAACTTTTGGAAACAGGGAGCCTGGTAAAAGATCGTCCAAGAAGCGGAAGGCCAGTAACGGTGATAGGAGACAATAACAATGGAAATGTCCTGGCCAGTTTTCAACGATCCAAGAACTTGAACGAGAAAAGTCGCAAAGGAATTGGGTATTTCCAAATTTTAAGTAGCAAAAATATTAAAATCCCATGGGTACCACGATTACAAACCCATTTACTCTCAGCTCATATAGGATGATAATTCTGATAGACGGCTGCCGTTTGCTGAAACAATGAGACAAAAGTTCAAGTGATCCAGATTTCCTTCGAAAGATCAAATTCAGATGAATGTGTCTTCGGTTTAACGAGTAAACGAAACAAACACACCGTTCACTACTGAGCGAAAATGATTATTCAGGATTTTTTTTTGTTTCTTTTTTACATATCGAGAGATACGATGGCTGGAAAACGTTATTGCCATGTATTGAGAAACCCATGTATTGAGAAACAAAGTTGCGCACACAGTTTACTAATGACATTGGCAGAAATTGGCTTTATCAACATGATGGAGTGCCGCCACATTACTCTGCAGCTGCCCGCCGTAAGATTCTGGATACCAATCTTGAAGGAAGATGGCTTGGTGGGGCGAGGTTCTATCGAGTGGCCAGCCAGATCACTTGATTTGACCCCACATGATTTCTGGCTTTGGGCTTATTTGCGTGACAAACTTTTCACTCGTGGTTTCATCTATCCAAATGTGAATGCCCTTGGCCGCAGAACAGATGAAGAACTGAAAAGGATCCCACTCGATATGTTGAGAAGAACAATGAAGAGTTTCACAGAGAATACACAAATTTATCATATCGGATGGAGAATTCTCTGAAGATTAAATTACAATTTAACAAAATATTTGTATGAATAAATTTCTTATCGCCCTTTTGTTTGATTTATTTCATCATTTCAACACTTACCTGTATAATGTATGTATAAAATCATTAACGACTTTTCTCCCACCCTGTATATGTAGATATAAAAAAGAATTATCTTAATTAGCTTAAATCGAACTTTATCATTAATTCTGTAGAAAATTCCTGTGAATTGCGCGAGAAAATGTTTATTATTTAGGTCTACTCTTCTCCATCTGCTTGGCTGTTGACTCTCCTGTGGTCTTTTTGTGCGCTCTCGTTTCGTTCGTTCGTGGTTTTCCATATGTGACTTAGTCTTTCGCCATAATATTTTTAGAGCTTTCTCTACCGTGAACCTGGAATTTACAAACAACTTTAACCCTCTCCTCGATGCAGCAGTCGGATATATCCGATTGACATTTATACCCATTAACTGCGGCAATCAGATTTACCCCATGCCGCTCGAAAAACGTTTTAATCTGGACGGCATTTTTTTTTTTTTCTAAATCTGTAATTTTCAAAGTTTTATATAATTTCAAAGTATCTAATGTCATCGGAAATTGGTGTGTTCCTAGGTTCTAACCTTATTCTAATGAAGAATATGAATACTCGTCAAAATTTTTATTTAATACAATTGAATAAAGATGCTAATAATTTTGACGACAGCCTTCATATTCCTCATTTCTAATGTCATATTAGTAAACGTGAAGGTAAAGTTAAGTTAAAAAAAGTCCCAAATAAGGACTAATTTTTTAGTGGATAATTGGCATCATTGGAAATACCCCCAAAATCCAAATACGCGCACGGAAGGTAAGCACACTATTTTATAAGTTTTCCAAATTCTTAACTGTTTTATATTATTTAATTAACCTATGTAACCTATTTTGACAATATCAAATCATTTTGATGCACTTAACATTTACGAATACATAATTTGAACTCGTGGTGTGGCATCAGTGATCAATTTCTCACACCTCATTGGTTAAATAAAACGTCAAACGTTCCAGTAAGAACGCGTTGAGACCTGCTCCGGAATGTTTTTGTGCAGGAAGTCGCGTATCCTTTTCCGGAATTTACCAGGCCTATTTAGAATTTATATCCTACGTAACTTTTTTTTTCATTTATGTTCAATTGTACTACATTTTATATTATTAATAAACCCCTTATTTTTGCACACCCAACATAACCAAGGCATGAATATTCCTCTCAATATTTCTCATAGCTCATGATGATGATCATGCTTTTTTTCTTGAATAATATTAGCCCCTAAAGGCTAATATTATGTTGTACATGATAGGGCAGAACTTTTGGGACACCATATATATATATTTGTGAAGAAATTTAAGTATAGGGTGTCCAGTCTGTCCACGATGTCCTGTCACCCCTCTGTGTTTTTTCGCAATACATATTTGTGGAGGTGAAAGGTGCAAAACAGAGATCACACAACAGAAAGTTGAAAAAAGCAGTCAATGATGCGTTTCGCCAAATCACTTCATCCATGGTAAGGAAGATGTTGCACCGTTTAGTTAAAGCAAAAGTTATAGGTTTTATTGTTGTTCAAACGTAAATATTTTAGTAACTCATCACTGAAATGATACACATTTTGGGTTCCTTTCCCAACAGCTAAATAACACCATAATAAACTCGTAGTAACATTTATATTATACAAACGAGGTATTGTACTACAATTTATATTATTATTTCTGGGGGGACTTTAAAATACCGTCAATCGTGAAAGGGTTAAAATCTTTATGAAATTTAGCCGTGTGTTTGTTAGTCATTTAATGAAGGCGAAATATCGCAAACTAAGTTATACCAATCTAGTTTTTGTTATAGTTAACAATATTTTAAGTTGTCGACTTGTGAGCTGTCCATCATGCTCTCAAACACACGCCTCTACATAATCTTTTCAAAATAAAAAAAAATGGCCCCAACTTCAAGAGCCTCGGAGTTAGTTCCCTGGGGAGGAGACTATAAATGTCCCCACTTCTGGCTTCCCCGCTGCCGATACCAGGAATGCAGACCCGGGGAGCGAGGCTGGATCTGCTACCGCCAATTCGAGATGTTCTGGGCCTCTGATTCACTTTTCATAAAATTCTGCAACATTCGTGGCCTTTTCTCAAATTTTCAATCTGGTGCACACCACCTCTCCTCTAAACCTCATCATCTTTTCCTCACTGGAACTCAGGTGTCTGGAACGACTGACAGCAACCCCTTTTCTGTACCTCTTTATACTCAATTTCACTCCGAAGGGGGATGTTGTGTTATATGTACGCAATGACCTAACTTGTTCTTGTATTCCCTAACTCGAATCTTCCGAATTCTATATCCTCTGGCTACGGCTTACATGCCAATCTCAAACTAAATACATCTGCCCTCTTTACTTTTCTCCTAATTCTACTGACTATCCAAAATTCTTTGACTACTTCACTTCCAAAGTGGAGTACATTCTTTCCCGCTCTCCCTTTGCTGAAATTTTACGAGGTTTCAATTTTCACCACCACCTTTTGGCTATCTCCCATTTCACTGACATCCCTGGAGAACTAGCTTCAACTTCTCTATCCTAAATGACCTGAAGCAGATTGTATAGCACCCTATTCGTATCCCCGATCGCCTTGGAGATAGGCCCAACGTTCTGGATTTATTTCTTACCTCTCATCCTTTTTACTCTGTCAAGCTTTTTTCTCTGTTGAGCTCCTCCGACCACAATCTTATACATATGTTTCCTGTCCTATCGCTCCAATTTGGCCTTTGAATCCTCCCAAGAGAACACGCCTTTGACATTTCGGCGCCGCTGATTGGGAGGCCCTTAGGCAGTATTTCTCTGATTTCCCATGGAATGATTACTGCTTCCATGGCCGGGGCCCTTCCGAGTATGCTGATCGCATCACGGAATGGACATGGAGGCGTACAATTTAGGGTGTATCATGCTCATTGAAGCGCGAATTTCAAGATTTGCAGTATGTATTCCTATGTAAAATTAAATTTTAGGAGGGGTTTGTTTTCTTTGAACTTCTGAAAATCACGTTTAAGTGTTCAAATTTCCACTTTTTCGTTTTCTGGTTATGTACAGAACAGCTGTGCAGGACATACACTGTAGTACAAATGTAACTGACCGGTTTCTTACCAAACAAAACCATTGTAATAACTGTTATAGGCTACTAGAGTTTCACTGTGATAATTTTCTATGTTTCAGATACAAAGCTTGGTGAAGATTGTGTAGCCACCATGGCTAAGCAAGGACGAAAGACCAGAAAAGGTTCCGGTTCAAAGCTGAGTGATCTGGTGGGTCCAGGCAAGCAGTTATTTCCCACAGAAGTTCCAACCTGGAGAGCTGTGTTTCAGAGAGGAATCCTCCTCCAGGAAGAGAAGCTGCTTCTGGATGATATGAAGAGAGCTCAGTACCCTCTGCAAGATTTGGCTAAGGACTTGGCATCACTGGTACTGGCACAGTGGCGCAAAAGCAATGCCAAGTTCACTCCTCCTGTGATCATTCAAGAGAGATCCATTGCCAGGAAGATTCTTGTCAGGTGGAATGAAATGATTGACTTAGTGAATGGCAGAGTGAAGGCTGCAAAGAGAGAGAAGAGAATATCTGAACTTGATACATTGTTTGACATAACAACCTGCAGACATGCTATCACACTCTGTGGAACTGACGCATCTGGCTGCGCTGCTAGAGTTCATGTCAACTGTGACTGTTCTCTGCCTCAGAAGATTCCAAAGCTAGAGCGGCTCCATTACCAGAAGATCAAAACCTCAGAAGTTTCTGGCTTCCGGATGGCATCTGTTGATGTGAAGAAAACAGTGAAGCAGGTGAAGGCTGCTAGGAGGAAGGAGGAAGAACAGAAGGCAGCTGAGAAGAGGAACAGAAAAGAGGAAGAAGAAAAGGAGCTACTGCTTAGAGCTGATGATGGTGATGATGATGAAGATAAGGTGACTTCCTTGCAAGTCTCCAGGCAGAGCAGCTCCTGCTGCTGACACAGATTTTTCCAGTACTGCACCAGACACAAGCTCCAGTGTCAACACTGGCAAAGTCTCCACCTCTGCCAGGAGGAACTACATGGATATCTCAAGCACTGCTGCAGCTGCAGTCAGGTTCAAGGTGGCAAACACTCCTGCAGCAGCCATTGCAACTGGTTTCTTGCAAGATCTCATCAAAGCTGGCCATCTATCTGCTGATAAGGCATATCTAGCTGTTGATAGGATGAAGATGTGGAGGGGCAAGGAGTCTGTAATAGGTGCCTCGGTGGAGGCCCTGGAGAAAAGGACAGAGGGAGAAGAGATCAAGGGAACTTTCTTTGATGGAAAACAAGATAAGAAGACAAAGATCATGAGGTACAATGAAGAAACTGGCCGCTTCCATCCTGATATTACAACTGAAGAGCACTATAGTGTTACCTGGGAACCTGAGGGGAAGTATCTCTTCCATTGTACACCAGAAGAACCTAAAGGAAATGAGAAACCTGCACTGAAGATAGCTCAGCCTCTGTTTGAGTGGATTAGTGATCATGGTGCTAAAGATACTATTGTGGTCGTTGGTGGTGACTCCACCAACACAAACACAGGACCTGATGGAGGAGCCATCACTCACTTGGATAGAATGTTAGGTCACAAGCGTCACTGGCTGGTATGCCAGTTGTATATTAATGAACTCAGCCTCAGGCACATGATCAAGCTTGATGGTCCCTACACGCACAAGTCTGGGTTCAGTGGCCCAATAGGAAAACTTTTGGAGAAGATCAATAACATACTTGTCAACTTTAGCTTCAAGGCTCTGCCAGGAGAAGAAGATATAATTGAACTGCCAGAAGACATTGTACAGAACCTTAGCACTGACCAGAAGAACTGCTACCTACTGATCAAAGCTCTCAAGACGGGAGATTTGAGCAAGGAAGTTGCTGGTCTGAAGTGTGGCCCACTGAATCAGTCACGCTGGCTGACTACAGGTGAGGCTCTGTTGATGCTGTGGATGAAGCAGCATGGTTTGAACGGGGAAGTGTTGCTGAAGTTCTGCCTGGACTTCTACTTCAAGATGTATTTTGAGATCAAGGTGAAGCACCACATGAGGTATGGACCTCACCATATTGTGACCGCTCTGGACTGCTGAGAAGCCAGACCTCTGAAGTCAGGAACATAATCACTCATGTGATAGTTCGTGGGGCATATCATGCTCACAGTGAGAACCTCATTGCCTCTCCTGTGCAGTGAGGATGGGGAGGAGAGAGCATGGGGGGTTGAGATGATCAAGAAGATCAGAGGTAAGTCTGAGTATGGAGACATGAGTGAGAACTCATAGAAACCCTAAACTGAATTTTGATGCCACTTCTCCAATTACTCTGATTAATTGGGATAAGGAGAAACTGTATGAGCCACTCTTCACTTGTAAGATGTCAAGAGAAGTAGTTGAGGAGCTTCTCAGGTCTCCACTTGAAGTTGAGAACTCAGTTTACACTCAAAACTGTGAAAGAGCAGTCCAGGAAGTTTCAGCTGCAGCTCATGCAGTGTATGGGCAAGAGAGGAGATGGTTTTGTTCGTGCTAAGATCGATCACAGAATTGTTGCTAGTTTTCAAATCAAAGCAAGACATTATGAACATGTTTTAGATCTCTACAAGACCTGCTAGACATATCAAGATGCTTTCAGAAGAAAAAATCTCAAAACATTCAGTTGACCAGCATATTACAAGCTGGGGGTGGAGAAGGGACTTATACAAATATTAAAGAAGAATTGCAATTGCAAAAAAAAAGGTTGAACGTCACAGCAGCTTGCGGAAAGGTGGGAGCAGCTGCCATCACACTCAGTGATTCGAAAAGAAAATTAATAAAAATTGGTGGAGGCGTTTCTTAAAAAATGAAAATGCAAGACCAAGAAAGAAGAACAAAAAGATTCTGCCTGATGAAGAGAACAGCCGCGAAATGTGGTGTATAGGAGACAAAATCATACAATTCCTTAGTTTTGGGCCATTTTGGTTATTTTATGGGTTATGAACCACTTTGGCTGATCTTAATTTGGTCGAAGCCTGCCCCTAGAAATGCTTAAGGGTGTATGTAAACAATATGGAACATTTGGAGGTCATTTGAGGCTACCAAGTCTTTGAATTTGGCCAAAAATCCCATTTTTCGACAAAAAAGTGCGATTTTCAACACTTAAATGCGATTTTTCGCAAAAGTTGCAGAAGACGAACCCCTCTTAAAATTCAATTTTACATAGTAATACATACTGCCAATCTTGAAATTCCAAGTTTTTCAATATTCGACCTGAGCATGATACACCCTACTGTACGTGTCAAGGCAAGAGCATTCATTGAAGCACTACTCAAATACGAGACCATACTGACCGCTCAAATATTTCTTCGCATATTTGAGCACACGGTTCCGCTCTCCAAATACTTGCAGACGAGTGGCATGAACATTCTCTTTGTCTCGTGTTCTAACAACCATTCTGTGGGCAGTCTCGAAGGGATGGCAAGAGATTTCGACGCCATCAAGCAAGCTGCAGACACATTTGTTCAGTGGGCGAATGACAAACTGTAGGAGCAGGAAAAGGAGACAGAGCTGGAAGTGGAGGCCGCCCTGCCACAGTAATACATATTTTTCTCTGGTAGATAGGCTTTTTGCTTTCCATGTAATTAATGACATAGTGTATAACTATGTCAATTTCTGGCGTCTCTATTTTCTGTTTTACTGTGTTGTCTATAATAGCGGCTCTACTATATTAACAGTGTGTGTCAATATAATAAAAATAAATGTCCAATAATTGAGTTTGGGTGGTGGTATTTTCACTATTTTGTGGTCCCTAAGGGTGGTGGTGTTGGGGAGTGGGGAGGGCGCACGCGCGCGTATTGTGTGGGCCGATCTGAGTGAAAGTCCAGAGCCGCTTTTGAGTCCCAGTCTGTCCCTGCATGGAAGCAAGGACTTTCAAGTGAAATTCTTTTGGATAAATTACATGGAAGCAAGGACTTTTGAAGTGAAATTCTTTTGGATATTTAATTGACGGGAAACAAGCGAATCAAGTGGATATATAAAGCGATATTCAATTGACACCCCCATTAAATCTGTATATTGAGATGAAAGAGCAGGGGGAGGGGGTTAAACTTGTATATTAAGATAATCGAAAGAGCAGGGGTGGGTTTAAATTTGTACATTAAGATAACTGAAAGAGCTGGGATGATTTTAAACTTGTATACTAAGATTTGTTTTAATTGAAGAGCTGGGGTGGGTTTAAATTTGTATACTAAGATTTGTTTGAATGGTACCTATAGCCAATATATAAGGGATAACAACATTTCCTCTCTTAATATGGCTCAAAGTTAATTTTGGGGATATATAAAATTTATTTTTTATGTATATACGAGGCCACTCAATATATTTTTGCCCACCTTTTGTTTTTTCTTTCCAAGTTTCTTTGTAAGTTCCAGAAATTTTGCACACAAGTAGATATATACCTTTTCTACAAGTTTTTATTTTTCCACATAGTCTCCATTCTTTTCTACAGCTTTCCTCCACCCCCAAACAAGGGCCTTTATTCCTTGCTGGTAAAAGTCCGCTGGGTTCTGCTGGAACCACCTATTAACCTCAACAACCTCATCCTCACTCTGAAACTTTCTTCCACAAATAGCATCCTTCATTGGCCCAAACAAATGAAAGTCTGAAGGTGCCAGATCAGGGCTGTATGGAGGGTGGGGTAACACAGTCAAGCGCATTTTTGTGATGGCCTCTCTTGTTTGCAAATTGTTGTGCGGTCTTGTGTTATCGTGCAAAAGAAGGACGTCTTCCAGTTTTCCCCGGTCGAACTCGCTTTATACGTCTCTGGAGTCTCTATAGGGTAGCAATCAGACATGGGGTAATAGTAATAGACTATTACAGGATTTTTCAAGCAATAGTAATAGATCATAATTTCTCGGCTGTAATAGTAATAGATAATAGTCTATTACTTTTCTATTAGAGTGGCAATGGACATATTGTATGAACAAAGAACTGAAAAATGAACTAAATCTACTCTGAACTAAAATAAACATGTACGTAAACTAATATTGTGGCAAATGTTTCCTTCAATAAAGTAAAATTTATCAAGACCTACAGTCTGAAGTTGTAATGATTTAGTTGAAACAAATATTTATTATTTGGCTGCCGCTCAGCCTCATCCTGGATCCATGAGTGCAGAGCCCTCTGCTTCTGTCTTATCCTGGATCCCTGAATCCAGACACTGCTACATCGCCTGCTCAATACCATCTCACACAGGGTACCCCCAAGGGGCTTTGGTGAATCAGGATGCTGGGAGTGCAGTCAGGGGTCATGATGAGGAAGCATCTTGGACAATGGTGGTAAGGAGGGGCCGGAAGCGAGTGACGCCTCCGAGAACTGCAACCACTGCAGTAGCTAATGGTGGTGGTCCCTCAAGGGGGTCTGGTCCCACTCATGCAGCGGCTAGAGGAAGTCAGCCTGTGACAAAGGCTGGCAGAGAGCGGCGGGGTATCATAGGGGCTGCCAAAACAGATGGTATGATGGCTGTACCAACGAAGACCACAAACATTTTCGTCTCGAGATGTCGACCTGATCTTACAGCCGAGGAGCTGCAGGCATTTGTGGAAGATAAAGTGAACCCTCAGGTTAAATGTAGGAAAATTGACTCCAGATGGACTACGTACAGTTCCTTTCAAGTTACAGCAGTCTGTGATGAACCAGGGGTATTTATGGATCCAGCAGTATGGCCGGAACGGGTATATGTACGGCGGTTCTATGAGAAGAAGGGAAGAAAAACACCTGCAGCCCCTCTCGCAAGTGCTGGAGAAGGTAATTATGGAGACATCATGCATCGTACTGTGGATGAAATTCCAGCTGGGTCTAATGCTGTAACTGCTGTGCCTGGTATAAGTGGAATTCAACATGTAGAGATGGCTTGCAGAACTCCTGCATCTTCCTAATTGCAATATTCAAGGTAATCTCTTATAACTGTAGAGGCCTAAGCTTAGGCAGTAACGATAAACACAGGCGGATCATAATTGATCAGCTGTTAGAGGATGCTGATATTCTCTGTCTGCAGGAAACATGGCTATGGAAACAGGACTTAAAGGACCTGAATAGCCTGTCGAGTAACTTTCATGGGATAGGGGAGGCCATCAGAGATAAACAAGATGGTCTCCTTGCAGGCCACCCACTCGGTGGGGTAGCTACTCTATGGAGGTTGGGGTATGGGAAATATATTAGTGAATTAAAACTTGGTTTGAAATGGCTAATTGGAATAGAAATTTGTGTAGACCAGCGGTTCTTAACCTTTTTCGTGTCATTTCCCCCTTCGACCAGTTCGCCCTACCCGATTTCTCCATCCATTAGAATATGGAAAAAAGTAGCCTCGACGACAAAATTTAATAACATTAGCAGACTTATAATGCCCACTAATTGTATGATCACCAAACAAAATTCTGTCGTAAATCCCCCCTGGCAGTTGATGATGAAGAAGATTACCTCATTAAATTGGGGCAGATCAGCAGTATTATTGATGAGTTGGATACATGTGTAGCTATTATTAGTGACTTTAATGCTAATGTGTTTAATGGTAATTCTTTGTTTAGCAACCACTTAAAAGCCTTCTGTGAAGATTATAACTTGACCCTTTCATCATTGTATTTGTATGTTCATTATACACAGTGATTCACTGGCCTACTTAGTCAGTGCTCCAGACAACTATCTCTTATCTTCTATGGATCTCTTGTATAATGTTTGTACCTTTTGAGTCTGAAATAAAGTGTTTGTTTGTTAGCACACTGCTTCTAATTGCATTTAAATAGACAAAGATCCTTTTCAAATGAGTGAAGCACCCCAAATACAAAAGTAGTAGTAATAGTTTACCAATTAATAGTAATAGATGAAAATTAAAGTAATAGTAATAGAAGGAATCAATAGTAATAGAAACCCAGTAATTGACCCCATGTCTGGTAGCAATATATGCCTCTGAGTTGATTGTTTGTCCTTTCTTCATAATGTCCACCAGAATCACCTTTCATGTCCCAGAAGATGGTGGCCATAACCTTTCCTGCAGAGGGAGACATTTTGAACTTTTTCTTGCGTGGGGAGTCTGCGTGAAGCCACTCCATGGTTTGGCGTTTCGTTTCAGGTTCAAAGTGGTGTACCCAAGTCTCATCCCCAGTCACAATTCGTGAAAGGAAGTCATCTCCTTCTGTCTCGTATCGAACCAACGACTCGGAAACAATTTCATTTCTTTTTGGGCTTTGTGATGTTCAGTCAGTTGGCGAAGAACAAACCGTGAACACACTTTTGAGTATCCCAGTTGCTGAATTATCGTATTCACACTTCACTAATTGGTAGCTCCTTGTATGTGACGCGCCGATTTGATCGAATGATGCTGTTAGCACGTTGCACAATGTGAGATGTCACAGCCGATGCCGGGCGACCGCTGCGTGGTTCATCATCGAAGCTGGCTCTCCCTCTCCGATGATCTCACACGTTTAGACCAGCGTCCAACTGTGTTTCGATCAACAACAGCATCTCCGTAAACGTTTTGTAGACGTTTGTGAATATTTCCAACTTTTTCCTTCTCTGCCATTAAGAACTCGATAACAGCTCTCTGTTTACGACGCACATCACTGTCATACGCCATTTTTGAAACTGCGTTAACCATCGGTTTTATACAAGGGCGTTTAAAAGCGGTTTTATACAAGGAGGGGAGGTTCAAACTGGAAAAATCCGGTTATGTGAAGCGCAGAAAGTTGAAATTTACAGCCCAAAAAACATTTCAGCCCCATGGCCTATTATTTAGCTAAGAAAAAAGGGTGGGGCAAAATATTTTGAGTGCCCCTAGTATATAAGGGATAACTGAACATTTCCTCTCTTAATACGGCTCTGCCAATATATATGTATGCGCCTTTTAAGTCGGCTATGATGCCGACCAGGGTAGCTGGGGTGTCTCTTAATATGGGTCAATAATTAAATATCTGGCAACCTCTCCAGTCTCCATGTGTTTTATTCTTTTGGATATTATATATATATATATATATATATATATAATATATATATATATAATATATATATATATAAAAACGCGCTGTCATACCTGCCACTGGTAGTTGGTGGTGCTACCAACTGGATGGCTGCCATGCTCTCCTGGCTGAGTTTCATTGAACCGTGGTAGTGGGGACACCTCTGGCGTTAATATATACAGTACAGTGCAGGCTATTCAAAATGATTCACCTGATTTCAAATGAGAATATTTTTTAATGTTATAAATACAGAGTGATTTGTGATACATCAACCAAAAGAAAAACTCCAAATTTTGTCTCTCACCTCATAAATGCTCTATGTGACTTCCCCTAGTTACACGAGCAACGTCGACACGATAGTCGAATTCCTCCCATACTCGCTCCAGCATGTCCGTTGTCACTGACTCTACGGCAGTAACAATGCGAGTTCGGAGCTCATCCAAAGATGTGGGCAACGGTGGCACGTACACAGTATCCTTAACGTACCCCCAAAGGAAGAAGTCGCACGGTGTAAGATCCGGCTGCACTGTGACTACCGATTTACAGCTCGAAAACTGCAACACACAAAACGCCTTCTGCTGTGCGGACGCCATTTTCACACTGACTGTTTGTTGCTTGGCTAGGCCACGGCGTGACTTTGGAGCCCTCTCGCGGTAATCTTGTAAAACTCGGAGATTTCTTCTTTCATGTGGTGTATGCCCAGTTGATGCATGGTTGATAGGTACGGAAGTATTCTCAGTTGAAATCGGATGAATCATTTTGAATAGCCCTGTACTGTATGTGTGTGTACACTCCTAAGTCAATTGATTCATTGGGGAACATCTCTTAATATGGCTCAATAATTCGCTATCTGACTTGGACATTTCATTATGCTATAAACCATGAACATCTCTTTGGCATTAATAATATATATGTATACGCTAAGTCAATTATGTTAATGATATACAAATTGAATTACTCTCTTAATATGGCTCTGCCAATATATATGTATACGCCTTCTAAGTCAATTAAGCTTCATTATGTTATGAGCCGTGGCAACCATTAAAATATATCTGGCAACTCAGTCAGCTGAGGCTGGTTCATTATGTATCGTGACACGTCTGCGAGAACAGCTCCTTTCTGTCTTTAATAATATATATATATATATATATATATATATATATATATATATATATATATATATATATATATATATATATATGGGAATGAACTCAGAATGGTCCCCTGAGTTTTTTATGATACACACAGACAGTGCATGGAACAAGGAACTCTTCTGGGATAATTAAATCCACTATAGTCCGAATAAGTAATGGTAAATGACAAATACCATAGTTTTTCTTTTTCATGATGCTAGCCCGACGTGGGCAACGGGTCACTCGCAAAGAGGTCCCATAAATATAGCTTCCCTCACCAGCTATCTGCAAAGCAGACAGGATCCAGCTTTGGGACATGGATCTAGGGTTTAAAGCACCTAGCCATGCTACATTTAGAACCTCAATATAAGCAAAAGACTCGCTGCCTTCACGTCAGATTGAATGCATCAAAGAAAAAGAAAAAGTGGTAACTATTATATTTTTAGCCAAAAACCAAAACTTAAACCTCAACTGGCAGAATTGAGCGTCCACTTTTCAAGGCACATAACATGTCCGTTTCAAGATGGGAATGAACTCAGAATGGTCCCCTGGGTTTTTTATGATACACAGACAGTGCATGGAACAAGGAACTCTTCTGGGATAATTAAATCCACTATAGTCCGAATAAGTAATGGTAAATGGCAAATACCATAGTTTTTCTTTTTCATGATGCTAGCCCGACGTGGGCAACGGGTCACTCGCAAAGAGGTCCCATAAATATAGCTTCCCTCACCAGCTATCTGCAAAGCAGACAGGATCAAGCTTTGGGACATGGGACCTCTTTGCGAGTGACCCGTTGCCCACGTCGGGCTAGCATCATGAAAAAGAAAAACTATGGTATTTGTCATTTACCATTACTTATTCGGACTATAGTGGATTTAATTATCCCAGAAGAGTTCCTTGTTCCATGCACTGTCTGTGTGTATCATATATATATATATATATATATATATATATATATTAGTGATGTAGCGGATGTCATTTTTGTCACATCCGCGGATGCGGATGCGGATGCGGATGTCTACATTTTCGTTATTTTTTAGGATATATTCGAGATTTGTTGTGTTTAACGTATATAATAAGTTATTATATAGAGAGAGCTGTAGCTATAATGTAGTATAATTGATTAATTGTACAATAATTGCTGTACTTTTCCCTGAACATATAAAATAATAGCAAGCATCTAACTAATATAGAAATCAATTAGTGAATTCGTCTGCAAATAAATTCGTTATATTTTGTTGAGTTTCAGCCACAATTAGAAACCATAATTGTGTTACCCGACCTCTTTCCCCAACCTCCACCCTTATAGAAAGAGATCTTTAATTAGCTTGATAACTATTTATATTAAGTTCAAAGTTTTATTAGGCATATTTATAAATGAGTAATTAAAATAAAGTAAACTAAGATATTCATCGTTTAATATTCAAACTTAATTATAGGAAGGTTATGCTTAAGGAACATTAATTTTTCTGCCTTTTCTGCTGCCAGTCTGTTTCTCTTTTCATCATATATTAATCCAGCACTGCTAAATAATCTCTCGCTTGGTACGCTTGTTGGAGGACGTGCTAAATGTTTCCTTGCAAGTTTACTCAAGTATGGATAGATATTCTGCGTATTTTTCCACCAACTAATAGGATTGTCACATGCAGCCAGGCGTTTTTCTTGGTGATAGCTCTCGATCATTTTTACTACATCTTTTGACATCGCGTAGGTCTCGTCATCGCTGCTTGACTCAAGAAACTGAGAGAGAGATTCTGTGATAGATTTGCTTGTTGAAGGTGTTGGTTCTGTCACTGAAACTTTTATTCTTTTGGTGGGTGGCGAAGCGACAGATTCAAGAGATTGAAGCTCTTCAACTGCTTTGCCAAGTGATGATTTAACTCGTTCTAATGTACTAGGTGAAAATAACTTAGCTTTGTAACGTGGATCTAAGTAGGTTGCAAGAGAGTAACTTCATACAAGAACAGCCTCTCGTCTTGTCGCTTGCATCACTTTTGCGCACAATGAACTAGTTCTATTAATATAGTAGAATTTGATAATTTCCGCTTATTAATGGTTTTATCTCAACGGTCCACATCCGCACGACATCCGCAGTCCAAAGTGCGGATGCGGATGCGAGAAAATGTGCGGATGTGACCTACATCACATATATATATATATAGGGTGTCCGAGAATTATCTGTACAATTTTTGGCTGTTATTAAAAGTCAACCATGAAGTGTAGAAATTCCAGTGTTGTCCCATTTTACAGAGAATCTCATTAAGTTTTTTCTGATACCAAGTTTTGACAAGTTTTTTAGAAATTCCAGTGTGTCCGAACATTATTTGTACAATTTCATCTTTTAATAAAATTCTTGATAACACACGTAAAATTCTTAAACAAGATTATTTAGAATCTGTATTTTCAAAAGTTTCTTTTATTAAAGTAACGTTGTTACAAACATTCGATATGTGCACCATTAGTGATTCGCAAAACATCCAATCGATACTCCAAATGTTGCCATGTGCGCTGCAGCATATCCACATCAATTCGCTCAATAGCAGCTGTGATTCTTGCTTTTAAATCATCAATGTCTGTCACCCGCGTACATTTCTAAAAAACTTGTCAAAACGTGGTATCAGAAAAAACTTAATGAGATTCTCTGTAAAATGGGACAACACTGGAATTTCTACACTTCATGGTTGACTTTTAATAACAGCCAAAAATTGTACAGATAATTCTCGGACACCCTGTATATATATATGTGTGTGTGTGTGTGTAAAAATGAACAATGAATAATTCCTTATATGGATCCTTATATTCATTGTCTTCATACAGTACTTATGTTTGTATGGTTTTTCTGTTTGAATGTTCATTTTTACATGAGAAACCAAAATCGCCTGAGGGAGTTTGGATAGAATTTCGATTTTTTGCTTTCAATTTTTTTTTTCAATGTCACAACCATGCGACCTACCATTTCTATGGTTGAGCAGTATTCATTTTTGTGCCATTAAAAGTTAGCTGTGAGAAGCGACTGTCTCTTAACTGTGTCTCTCTAATTCGTCTCCTTTAATTTCCCCCAATAATGACTTACACGGTACGTACAAAGTAAATAACTATGACGTCATAAAAGTAACTTAATTTCCTTCACGTTTTCCATACTTTGAACACTGAATCACGTGTTTAGTATGTGGACATCTTCCTTATTCAATGTATGGTAAATTCTTTAATAATAATAAAAACTTCATTCTCTATGTCATTATTTATATGTTGTGTCCAGTCTGGTGTTATGCAGTATAAATATTATTATTCGACCATATTCATCCATACGTCCATATCTTATCTTGACCGTTATCCTTTATTAATTTTATTACTTATTCATTCTCCTACCTATTGTCTACTGATGACCTATCAACCTATCAGTCCATGTTTACTCGTGTCTATATTACACGCACAACCTATTGTGTTACGTACCGATATGTACAATACTTTGTGCATTCGTACATATCCCCTGATGATCATGCTTACGTACATGTAAATACGTCCACATGTATTCTTTTTACTTTTTCTTTTAAGTGCGTTCACTTCTCGCAATAAACTCGAAAATGCTTATGCAAGTGTACGCAATTCGAGGATCACATCACAAATTGACATCTGAAAACAAAATCATCTCTGCTCTGATTCGAATTTATAAAACATTATTGTTATATATATATATATATATATATATATATATATATATATATATACACACACCGTATGTGCCAATGTACTTTGTGTTATATTCCTAACATCTTAATTATCTATAAATATGAAACACTGTAAAAACAAAACAAAGCTTTAGTTAACTGTTTAATTGTAATTAACTGTTATACTTTAATATAATGTAATTAATGTACTTTAATTAACGATAATAATTTAATATAATGTAATTAATGTACTTTAATAAAACTATAATTAACGATAATAAGCGAATGTGAATTAATTGGTAATCGCAATAAACCAAAATTACGACATACTCAGTGATGTACTTGGGATTGTACTCCATGTACGACCCGACATTATGTCGCCATTTAGGAATGTATACTCGGCGATAGTGTTTTTTTTTTATTATTATTTTTCCGTTGGGATAAATTTTAATGTGCTTTCTACTTTGCCAAATAATTGGTGACTTGCTCTTTTTAATATTTCTTAATCATTTTTAGATTTAGCTTAATAATGAATCCTGAGAAACTTTTTGCAATGTTCATAAATTGTATGCATTCTCTCTCCATTATAAAAGATGAAGTCATGTCTTGCCTAACCATTTTATTGTAAATCTTAAACCTTTAATTTTTACTCATATGCATATTTTAGTGTAAAGATGCATAGTTCAATTTCCACTTTTAGTTAACGGCAGCTCATGATAACATCAGATCTGAAAATACGCGGTTTAAGATAAAAATATGGCTTCATCTTTAAGTATCTTGTTTATTCGTTTAAACATTACCACAGCTAAAAGGTTTACTTTATTTTTAAATATTGTCAAAAATAATGCAGCCTCTTCACCATTTAATAATGATATTAGTAGAATCGGGGTATATAAACCCCGATAATTTCTTCCATGTTTATTCTGATTCAAAGTGCGAGGCTGAGCATTAGCTGTAACATTTTAGCAGTAAATTACAGTAAAAAACAGTCTTTATCTTCTCCTTCGAGCCGTGCTCTCTTCTGAGAACTTAGTCATTAAAATCTCCCGATACGTTACAAGAAGAATCGGAGAACCCTCAGAGAATTTAATAAGCCTCTCAGAATCCTCTGAGCCACTAAAGAAGAACTCGGAGAGTAGTATAGAAGAAACTACTGCAAGTAACAGATCCGATGCTGCCTCCTAACCAGAACCCCCGTCGACTTCGAACCAACCAAGGCCATAGACGGAGGAGTTAACATATATATAAGGGAAAATAAATATCTGGCAACCTCCCTCTAAGCCAAAGTTGATTCATTATGCTTTGTGACATGCCAGCAAGAACATCTCTTGGTAAAGATTCGTTTTAACTGCCCCCTCGTTTTTGGCACGAAAACACTTCTCTGTTGTATGTTGATGTTTTGTTCAAATCTGACCTTCATTTCCTCGGTAAAATCCCCATTTTTGAGGAAATGACGATCTGACATATCCTCCAAAAATGACTATTTTTACTGGAAAATGAAGGTCAGATTTGAAGGAAACACGAAAATACACCAGGAAAAATGTTTTAGTGTCGACAATTATAGGGGAATCGGGGGTTTTGGGGGGGAAGGAGACCTAACCTAACTTAATATTCATGGCAAAAGTAACCTAACCTAACCTAACCTAACCTTACAAATCGTCGAGTGTACAGTTAAAACACGAAAATAACACAACCTAACCAATTGTCAAGGGCATACAGCTAACCAACCGGACATACAGTTGACCTAACCGGGCATAGGTACCCCATAATGAATTCGGGACTTAGAAGGGTAAGTAGTTGGAAATATCAGTGCACTTACATTAATTACACTGTGCAACAATTTTTTGTTTGTTTGATTTTTTGATCTTTTCTATATGTTTCGGCCACGCTGATTACAGATTTGGCATCGGTTTTGCTCGGAAAACTATAGTTTTTATGATATGGTCAAATTTAGAAATATTACTTTTTCGCCATTTTTAAGGCATTTTTCTAAGATAGCAAAAGTAATTTCAAGTGCAAAATTCAAAATGTCCCCAAAACGGGTTTATTAGTAATGTTTTTATTGGTTAATGCCCATTATTAAATATTTGTACACATTTGGTTTCTTATTTCTGTTTATAAAATGTTTCTTTTTGTATTTTTCAGATATTTGAATTAGAATTATATGGTGATGGCTACCAATAGGCCCTGCAGACACTGCAGATTCATTTTGTTATGTTTGCGGCCATAATAATCCAAAACAAGTAAAGCACAAAACTGACACAGGAACGAACTTTTGTACAGAATATCACGCTTACTTTGGCATGGTCATGGGCGATCAAGATAAATCATGGGCACCTCACTTTTGCTGTAGAAGCTGCCGTTCCACATTAGAAAGATGGCTGCGAGGTACCAGAAAAGGCATGCCATTTGCTATTCCTCGCATTTGGACGGAGCAAACCAATCACCATGATGACTGCTACTTCTGCATGGTAGACAGTTCACTCTACAAGAGAGGTAAAGGTTGAAAAAATGTCCTATATCCAAATATCCCATCCTCTATCGCCCCAGTCCCCCATAATGAAGATTTACCCGTTCCATGTCCACCCACCATGGAAGAAATAGAAGAAATGCCTTTAATATCCTCCGATGAAGATAAAGATGCTGACTTCGAGGCAAGCCCGAATACGTCACCCCATTTCCCCAACCAGGAAGACAGACGATCTAGTCAGGGATATGAACCTTACGAAAACCAATGCAGAAATTATGACGTCCCGCATTGAAGAGTGGAATCTTTTGGACCCAAGTGTCAAGATCTCTTCAGGAATAGGCATTTGCGATACGCTTCTTTCTACTCCTGTTTTGCATCGAGATCTCTGCTACTGCTGTGATGTGAGTGGCTTTTTTGTCGAGATAGGAATTGAATACAGCCCTGCTGATTGGTTTATTGACAGTGCAACTAGAAGTTTAAAAGGCGTCCTACTACATAATGGAAACATATGAATATGAAAATGTAAAGTAGTTGCTAGACAAAATAAACTACAGTGAACATAGATGGGCTGTATGTGGAGACTTCCAAATGCTAGGATTCCTACTTGGACTACAGGGCGGTTACACTAAATATTCGTGTTTCCTCTGCCTTTGGGACAGCAGAGCAGATAGTGAGCACTTCGCCAGAAAGGAATGGCCTGTGAGAAATGAGCTTAATCCAGGCAAACACAATGTTCTTAATGAAGCCCTTGTTCCAACACAAAATTTTGCTAACCCCACTGCATATCAAGCTTGTTCTTATTAAGCAGTTTATCAAAGCTTTGGATGCTGCAAGTGATGCTCTTTATCATATACGTTCAATGTTTCCCAAACTTTCTGAAGCTAAAATCAAGGGAGGCATATTTGTTGGGCCTCAAGTCTCACACGCATGTTAGCATCTAGAGTTAGAAGAAAAAATGACACCTCTTGAAAAAAATGCTTGGCAGTCATTTCGGCTTGTAGTCCATGGATTTTTAGGTAACAAGAACGACAACTACAAAGAGCTAGTAGAAAATCTACTCAAACACTTTCAAAGGTTAGGTTGTAGAATGTCCCTGAAGTTACACTATCTGGACTCGCATTTAGAATTCTTCAGACAAAATGTGGGTGACGTAAGTGAAGAACATGGTGAATGTTTTCACCAAGATATCCAAACCATGGAGAGGAGATATCAGGGAAAATGGGACGAAGCTATGATGGGCGACTATATCTGATGTTTAATAAGAGATAATCCACGGGACTACAAGAGAAAAAGTCGCTCAAATGTACATTTTTAAGCATTATCCATTTAGATTTGTGAGCATATTTGGGTGCATTATATATACATATCTTTAAATATGAAATATATTTATTTTCCTTTCCTTTTCTTCATTGTGATTTTGCTCTCTGATAATCCACTAGGTACAAAAAATAGATTATGGTTTTCAGAAGAAACTAGTGTTTTCACGAGAAAACTAATGCGATTTTTTAATTCAGCGCACCTAGAAACAAAGAAACACCAAAAAAATAAGATAAACACAAATTTTCCAAAATTTTGTTACATACTGTTATGGGAGGCTTCATGGTAATTAAGTTCATTACCACACTGAGGACACGTAAGAGAGGTCTTGAGCATGCCGTGAGCTCGAAATATAGCGACAGCAGCGCTATCATCCCTCAAAACTTGTTTAATAAAGTCCCATTCGGACTTTGAGCACGCACTACACACATCCATTCTGAAGCAGCTGTTGAATTCAAATTTCAGCGCCGGACATTCGCGGGGTCACGTGACAATAGGGCAGCCGCTGATTGGCTAATGATAATAGCATGACTACATACACACGGGAAGAGATGGTTTGACTAGTGAATAATGGCGCCAAAATTTAATAATTCCGAAATGCGCGGGGTGTCACGTGACAATGGGGCAGCCGCTGGTTGGCTAATGATAATAAGTTCAGAGGCGTTTTTATAGGGTATGCAGGCCAGGCTTTGCCAGACCATTAATTTTGTCAAACTTTAGAAGCATAAATATATCAATATAATTAGCGCAATTAGACAAAATCTGTCGATCGCGCCCTCTTAATCCAATATCATATGATTTCTTTTTTTCATATTAGTTATTACAGCCTAAAACGCCCTGCCTACCTTGAATGTATAGTATAAATTCAACTAGTGTGACGGATTTGATATATGCCATTTTTAATACATAGTAAATGTACATATAGTCAGCGCGCGGACTTTCCTACGAAACGATACATTTTTCACGCTTACGCTCATTATGAAGCCATCCCGTATAAAGAAATATGAGAAACTACGATTTGGGGGGTGGGGTTAAAGGAAGAAGATTGATAGGCGAATGGTGTATGACGTCACAAGGGGATGGGGGGTGTTTGCGCCTATATACAAATCATTTAGTCTTTAGTATGACAAGTTTGACAACGTGTGAGTGATAGATGATGTGATCTACTGTATGTGCTTTCTTTTCAATATAAGTTACTATTCTAGTGCCTTATTATAATGGAAATTAGTGTCGACTATTTGTTAAAAAACAAGTTTTTAAAATTGAAAAGAGAACTGCAAATTCAGATTAAAAACTCAGGCCTAAATTAAATAATTTAAAAATAATAACATCTGATAAACAAGGCAATAGAGCCTTCTCAAATGATTGGTTTAGCAAAACAATATGGCTGACTGAATGCCCAATAAGACAGAAATTGTTCTGTTGGCCTTGTTTACTTTTTAGTGATTCTGGAAACGAGGTATGGAGTAAATAAGGCTATCGCGATCTTAAAAATTTGAGCAATGCATGTATAAAACACGAATCATCAAAACTGCATTTAGAATGTGTAATGAAATTAAGTTTGTTTGCCAAGTATATATGTATATATATATATAGCCTAGATAATATTTTGCCCACCCAATGCACCAGTCCAAGAACCGTCTCTGATAACAACATGACTACATCACACACACGGGACGAGATGGTTTGATGAATAAGTAATGGAGTTTGGTAGATATAGTCTATCGAATCTTAACCCTTTTAAATTTTTCATCGAATTTTATTTTCGTCATTTCCTCAAAAAAAAAAAAAAAAAAAAAAGACTTTCCAAGAATGTAGAAAGATAGTTGGACGCGCATCAAAAGTGAAAATAGCAGAAAATTAACTTTCTATCGAAAACGAAAGGGACGTTAAAATGAATATTAACCCGTCTCTTACTCTTTCTTAGGTTAGGTTTGGTTAAGTTTTACCTTCTTTTTAGGTTAGGGTTTACCTTATGTTAGGGTTACCCCTTTTGGGGGAGGTCATCCTCCCTCTCCCCAAAAGCCCCTCCCCCTCTGCAACTTCGATCAACATTGGACTGCAATTTGCACTCGTCCATTTTGCGGGCATACTACTGACATCCAACTCCTGACTCTCACTTAGCTTATATTCCTGCTCCGAATCGTGCAAAATCTGTTCTTCAACTCTCCAAAAATTCCTTCATCCTACAAAAATGTGACAACCTCCAATTCTAATTCTTCTCGCTTTTTCTGGTATCTAGCTAAGAACCTCTTCAACAACTTTACTTCCTCCTCTTTCCTTCCTCTTCTCCATTCCGACAGCTGTTGCCGTCTCTTCTCCTGACAAAGCTGAACTCCGAAACTTTCGCTTATAACTCAACCATGGACGATTCCGGTGCTGTTCCTCCATCTTCTCCCCCCCTACCTCTGACCTTATTATGTCTGAAATAAGAATCTCTTCTAAAGATGTTTTTGTTATCTCTAGGCTCAACTCTAGGAGGGCGTACGGTCCTGATGGTGTTCTTCCTGTTGCTCTTAAGAATTGTGCTTCCCTGATGACATCCTGCCTAGGCAAACACTTTCGTCTTTGTCTCTCACCTGGTACTTTTCCTTCCTGCTGGAACTTCGCTTTTATTCAGCATGTCTCACAGAAGCGTAACCGCTCTCAACCATCCAACTATCGTCCAATTGCTCCAAAGTTTTTGAATCTATCCTTAATAGGAAGATTCTTAAACCCCTCTCTTCTCACAATCTTCTTTCAGATCGTCAGTATGGATTCCGGAAGGGACACTCTACTGGCGATCTTCTTGCATATCTCTAACTCTTGATCATCCTCCTTTCGGGATTTCGGTGAAACTTTTGTATTGCGCTACACATATCAAAAGCTTTTTATAGTCTGGCACAAATGTTTAATTTCGAAACTGCCCTCCTTCGGTTTCTATCCTTCTATCTGTGCCTTCATCTTTAATATCCTTTCGGCTGATCTATAGCTGCTGTTGTAGATGGGCACTGTTCTTCAAAGCTATCAATTGTGGTATTCCTCAGGGTTCTGTCCTGTCATGCACTCTTTTCCTTTTATTTATTAATGATCTTTTAATTCGCACTTCCTGTCCTATTCACTCCTATGCCGATGATTCCACTCTTCACTTCTCCATCCGCTTCCCAAAGCGTCCCTCTCAACAGTCACTCCATGATTCGCGTAGGACGACTTTCGGACACCTGACCTCTAATCTCTCTGCTATCTCTGATTGGGGCAGAGAAAACCTTGTGGCTTTCAATGCCTCAAAAACTCCGTTCCTCCATCTGTCTACTCATCACAATCTTCCACTCGACTATCCCCTTACCTTCATCAACACATAACTCAATCCTTCCTCTTCTCTTAACATTGTTGGCGTTTCCTTTTCTCGTGATCTTTCCTGGAAAGATCACATATACACTCTTTCCCAAACTGCTTCTAAGAGGTTAGGTGTGCTGTACCGCCTCCGCAGTTTCTTCACCCCTGCTCAGTTGCTGTCTCTGTACAGGGGTTTTGTTCGCCCCCCTATATGGAGTATGCTTCTCATGTGTGGGGTGGTTCAACCCACACAGCCATACTTGACCGGGTGGAGTCAAAGGCATTTCGTCTCAATTCCTTGCCTCTTACTGACTGTCTTCAATCTCTCTCTCTTCGCCGCAGTGTTGCTTCACTCTCTCTTTACTATCGCTATTATAACGGACATTGCTCTTCTGAACACACTAACTGCATGCCTCTTCCTTTAAGGAGAGCACGCAGTACCAGACTTTCTATACACTTTCTCATTCTTTTTCTGTTCAATTCTCTAACGCAAGGGTTAATTGGTATTTTTTCTCTTTCATCTACTCAACCGGTCAACTCTGGCACAAACTTCCTCAATCCATTTTTCCTTCTATTTGTGACCTCCCATCTTTCAAACGCAGTGTCTAGGTATCTCGAAAAGCAGCTGGACCTTGATTTTGGCTCTCTTCTTCTATTGGTGGGTGGGCGCTTTTGCGGGCATTAGTCGTTGGCCCTTCCTGCATAAAAAAAAAATACATATTTTCTTGAGCGTTGTAGAATGCATTGTAAGGGGTTCCAAAAAACCTTAGCCCCCCTCATTTGCAGCTTACATGTTTACTTATATCGAAATAGTTTTTAGTGATTATAAAAATATATAAAATTCTTTATTTATTGCAGGTATTAAAATTACTCTAGCTGATAGTGATAATATAATGGCTTCTCAATTAATTGGTGATTCGGAGAGGCAAAGTGTGATAGATCGCATACCAGCAACAATATTTCGGGAAGCTCGTGATGCTGGAGCCACCTTTATAACACGTTCATGTGTTGTCAAAAAGTTGCGAAGTGAGGACTTCGTCAAAAGAAATTAGAATAAAACTTTGGATGAATGTGAAATGGATACAACCAAATCTGGGCGCCCAAATTTGCCACTCTCTCAGGAAACAAAGGACATCATTGAAAGCGGTACGCGTAAGCGGAAAAACAGCTGTGCTAAACTTTCTAGAGAGATCGAAGTGTTGAGAGGAAAGATCGTTAGTGGTGAGCATTCGACTGTACCGTCATAGGCAAGGTTTAAAGCCTTGGCATGAACTTCCAAAGCCAAGAAAAACTCGACTTAACATCGATGACAGAATGTGGTTTGCCCATTATCTTGAAGATTGGGATGTGGATGATTTCATGTATTTAGCCGTCTCCGATGAATTTTTTGTTTACGTAATACGTCGGCCTAACTACCAAAATGATCGAGTGTGGGCCACAACACCAAATGAAATCGATGACAATGAACATGATCGCGAATTATTAAAAAGTCCAGACTGTGTTGGTGTGTTTGTTTTGTTCACTGCAAAGATGATCATGTGGTTGCTGAGGCCAAATAGTCAGAGTTGGGATGGACAGTATTTTCGTGATATTATTCTATCCCAGCATGTCATTCCTTTTCTAAGAAACCCAAACAATGTTATGGATGTCGATCAGGTCACACTTCTGCACGATAAGGCCCCCTGCTTTAAGGCATTAGCCACTCAACAGTTGTTGCGGAACCATGAGATCGATTTCTTTGGAAATGAAGAATGGCCAGGAAATTCTCCTGACCTGAACGTCTGTGAACACATTGGATCAGTTATAAAGGACAAGGTTGAATGTCTCTTGTTTCAAGAACCTGCAGCAAATCGATTTTCGAAGGATACAATGACGCAACACATCGAAACTGTTTTAGCAAATTTGCGTAACGATCAAGATCTATTTACGTCACTTTTGGCAAGCTACCCAAAGCGAATTTAGGCTGTCTTGGAAGCCAATGGCGGAAACATCAAGTTTTAATTGTTTCTCATTAAATGCAGGATTAAATTATCTTTTGTGAGGTATGTTTAGTTTTACTGTACCTCTAATGGTTTAGGCCATGGGCGGGGATTGGAGCCCCGTAGAGTTGTCAAACAGCGGAACATTGATAAAACGAGTAAATGATTCTGTCATCAGTCACAACTGTGACACTCGTATTCGGAACGCGATATTTACGCGTGACGGGTGTCCAGTCCAGTTCATACGTTAAGAAGAGTTCAGTATTTTTTGGAACGTCCTTTCAATGATCCGTTCGACTGGCCAAGCAGAGTTTGCGACTCGAACCCAATAGAAAGTCATCGTGGTATAATGGTTAATGAATGACAAATGAGGATGCAAATGTCAACTGATGACTTCTATCCGACACATTGTTGAGGTGTGGAAAGGAATAAGTTATTTTATTTTTCATTGGCTACTTACCGAATATCGGAAAAAAAAAATTTTGAACGACTTCTCTTATTGAAAATCTAAAGCTTAACTCACCCTTCGCCTTCGCTCCGGATGAAAATCGCGCAGAAAAGTTTGAACTTTAATTTTGAATGTAAAAATTCCCTATTTTTATTTGTGACTAATTTGTTTGTGAATAAATGGAAACCTCTTGACATTAAATTAGATAAAGTGATGAGGATAGAGGCTTTAGAAAGCAAAAAATGCGAATACCTTCTCTCGCAAATAAAAGGTCGTAAAGTAATAAACGGATAAAATTCAAGTAAATAAATTTATAAAATATTAACCAAATTAAATAATAAAACATTTTTACGCTTCCTTCGAAGGAAAACTTAAGTTTTTATCGTAAGTGTGATAATGGAAAATTTTGTGACAGATATTCGACACATAAATGTTAGAATGTCTCCCACTTCTTCGAACTATTATGTAAACGAAACAAATTCATTTACTTTCAATCCTTTAATTTTGGTTAATAAAAATGAGAACTTTTTTTTTTAAGCAGCCAAAGTGAAAGGAACGAAATTAAAATCACAAAAATTATATAATTCTACAAAGTTTAACTCTTTGCATCCGATTTCTCAAGAGCAATTTCCGCGGTGAAATGCGATGCGTAACACCTTTTTCACGCGGACGACGAATTACCGTTATGATAACAGCGAAATTCCAACTTTTTAATTGCTTTTATAGCAATCGTGTTTGGGTTTTCGCGAAAATGTTTTGAACAAAAGGTCTGTACATTATTATTATTATTATCCAAACTATTGGAAAAGGTTCCCGCAGCAACGCCCAATTAAACCAAAATGTTTGGATCTCAAACCATCGAGGAAAGCAAACAATATTTTCAGCTTCGCTCAATTAATGTAGGTTTACTTTACAAAGTAATGATGGTTTCATGATTATTCGTGATTTTAAACCTATCTTAAAAGATGGTATTATTATTATTATTATTATTATTATTATTATTATTATTCTCATAGAATATAAGAGTATCTTGCATTTTCGTAGTTGAAGTGGTTTCAGGATGTTGGTCTCGTTGCCATTCTTTTAATTCGTGCCTTTTTTGCCATCGTTGCAATCTTTCTGCGAATCCCAAAATGTTCAGCAATTGTATTCGTGAACGCTCCTGTTTGTAATGCTGATAAATATACTTTATATTGTAGGAGATTTAATGCTGGTGTCTGTCATGTGGAGGGATAGGGGATGAGAAACTATTAAATTTAACATAAACTCCACATTCTGCACAAGATTATATATATATATTATACTGTATACACACACACACACACACACACACACACGAAGAAACGTGTGTTTTTCGTTTTAAGTGTTTCAAGTACAGATTTCTTGTTATTAAATCCCATTTAATTTGTTAGGTTGAATTGAAAGTTTTTGTTTATTTTGTTTTAATAAACTTTCGCTGAAGGAGTTTCTTCGCTCTTTACATTTGAATTAACATTTAACTAAATAATTGGCACAGTCTGAGGTGGTTATACTCGCGGTATAAGATGGTAACCATCACGTATGGCAGTTGGTTTTCGTCATTCAGTCGTACGTATCTTCATATCGTCAGTGGCAGTCTGTCAGTTTCCTCCTCAGAACTTTCGCGTAACTCCATCCCAATACCTAATGTCATTTGCGGGTATTTTGTCTTCACTGTGATTGTCCATTATTTTCATGCGCTGCGAAATGTCCACATTTAAAGGTTAAAAGGTTTTTGGATTGCTGCAATCTAGATTTTTAAAAGGAGCTTTCAAAGAATTAAATGAACTTTATTGATTGTAGAAAGTGTACATTTGTGACGAAGAATTATTATTATTATTATTATTATTATTATTATTATTATTTTATCATCATCATCATCCGTGTTGACTGGAACCTTTTTATCTTGTTGTTGGTCTCTGAATGGAAACGAGAAAATGTATATACGTCCAATATCTAAATTCCATTTTTAATCATTTTATCACTAAAATGACTATGTTCACCCCCTTCAACTTCGAGTTGGATATCTTCAAATTTCAAAGTAACTTTTTCTACACTTGGCTACTATTCATATGGTTCGTTTATGAAGCTCAGTTTGATTATGTAATGTGCTGACCTGCGCGGGCGCGCGCACACCGTAAAGGTAAAGACAAAATTCTGAAAGGGTATCATCCAACGCAAGGAAATGTTTTATACAATTTTTTTCTTATGTATGTGACACACACACACACACACACACACCACACACACACACACCAAAGCCTTCCATCAATTAAGCACTATACTAGGGAATTTTGATGGTAGTCCTCGTTGCTCCCTGCTTTTCAGTTCATTCAGTTTTGCTGGCGTTTCCCGATATCATTTTCATAATAAATTAAAATTATCCTATAAACTTCATTTCGTAATTATTAATTATCGACTTTAATTCTAATTGTGAAAAAGTTTTTGAGATTTAAAAGGAAATTTTTAACCTTTTTTGCCTTCTCATTACCATTATTATTTTATGATTTTTAAAAACGGAGACTTTTTTAAACATTGTCAAAACTGCTATTATTAGTTTGGCACGGTTCAAATTTAACAAATTTATTTCCTCGTGTGTGTGTATATATATATATATATATATATATATATATATATATATATACAGGGTGTCCCATAAGTCCGGCATCATAGGAAAAATAATAAAAAAAGGCAAAACAAAAGCTTTTATTTACAGAACGTGCTCAATATGTCCACCATTGTTTTCAATACACAAATTCAGACGTGATACCCAGTCAGCAAGCACACGGTGAATGATGTCAGGAGTAATGGTGTTACATGCCGCAAATGTTCAACACTCCTAATTTTCTCTGCGTATACCGGCGCTTTCAAGTGGCCCCAGAGATAAAAATCTAGTGGCGTGAGATCCGGGCTTCTAGCTGGCCATTCCACAGGCCCTCGACGTCCTATCCAATGACCAGGGAATTGTTGGTACATGTATTCCCTTACTTGGGTGCTGTAATGTGGAGGAGCGCCGACTTGCTGGAACCATGTTGGGAAATTTCCTTCTTCGTTCAAGACACTGGGAAATGCTTCTTCCTTGAGCGTACGTAGGTAGGTGCCTCCAGTGACATGTTCATCGAAAAAGAGGGGGCCTATGATGCGATCCTTCCAAATGCCACACCATACCATCACCCGAGATGCACCTTGTTCCTTTGAAGAGGTATACCAGTGAGGGTTGTTTTGAGACCAGTAGCGGGTGCTCTGTCGATTTACCTCACCATTTCCATAAAAAACAGCCTCGTCACTGAATAGAATGGTGGACGGGAAATTGGCATCCCGAGCATATTGTTCCGTAGTAGTGCTTGCATAATACCGAAAAATTTCAATACCGGTATTTGGCGGCAATTATGCTAATGCCGGTATTGATACCGGTATTATGAAAAAAATAAATTATTTTGATTTATTATGGTGCCACCCTACCAACCCTCCCACAAGTCTGAGGGACTTGCAGTACTCACCATATTTACTATAAATTAATGACCCAACTCCAAATAGATGGCATTCTATTCGAAAAAGTTTATACAGTAAATTACTAAATTGTAATAAAAATATTATTTGAATTTTTTTTTAGCATATTATTATACAACTACTGGGGTAGATAGAAATTATTAGTATCTAATATTTATTTCTTAGTTTGATTTTGAAAGTATGCTTTGAGGAAACAAAGAGCATCTAGGGATTGTTCAGATAGACTTGATCTCAGTTTCGTCAGAAATAGGCCTGCAGCAGAAAAGGCTCTTTCTGATTCTGCACTTGTAGGTTTAATTGAAAGCAGTGCCTTGTACAGCTTCTCTAAATTCTCACTTCTCTGTAAAGTAACTTCCAAGCTTTTAAATTCATTAGTAACATCAAAATCAATGGAATTTTTTTTAGATGGCACTTTTCCTAGTTTGTCCATTTCTTGCATGTATTCACTCAGTAATGAATCTGCTTCCACTTCAGTCTTATTTGCAGCTACATTTTCAGGGTTACATGGAAATTCCTGTTCTTCCATTTCTATCTCCAAATCAACCACATTCTTAGGGAAAAGTCTTTTATGGAGCCTTTCTGCAGTTCTTTTGAGAACTAATTTTGATGGAACAGAAAAACTTTCCTCTTCTTGAACTTTTAAAACTTCGGGATTATGAAGATATTTGATTAAACCTACAATGTCTTGCTGTCTTCTTGAAATGTAACGATTTCTAAGACAATCTTTTAACTCTTTTGCTATTGGATTATTTTTCTCTCCTAGTTTCTTTGAAATAAATTTCATTGATGATTCAGTTGTCAGGAGTGATGCATCTTTCGAGCATAACCCTTTAAGAATTATTTCAACAGGACGTAAGGTGTCATAAAGGTTTTCAATAATTTCCCACTCTGTTGAAGAAATGGCTACAGTTGAATGAATCACTCTTAAAGCTAGTGCAATAAATAGTTTTCTTTGATAGAAAGGAATAGAAAACGAAAAAAAGAGGTTAACTGCAAAATACCCCGAAACTTTTTTTTTCTCCGAATCCTCCAAAAACAGTTTATTTGCCCATCGGAGGACTAAATTGCCTAAATTTTACAATAGCAATTTTTGTCAATACCGAAAACCTACAATATCGGTATTATTTGTACTTCTTCAATACCGGTATTAATACCGGTTTTAACCCCTATAATCCGTAGCCCATTCACAAAATTCCATTCGCCGGTCGGGATCATCTTCGCTTAATTTCTGTAGGATCTGAAGTTTATATGGATGCCATTTGTGAACCTGAAGAATGCGATGGATGCTACTTTTCGACACTCCTGTCTCGGCGGACAATCGCCGAAGAGTCTTATTGGGACTTCTGTTAAAATGAGCCAGGATAGCAGTCGCTGTATCATCGTCAGTGGACCTCCTTGAAGGTCCACTGCGTGGTTTATCTTCTATGGATCCTGTTTCCTTAAACTTTGCAACAAGTCTGCTAACACAACTCTGTGTTATTGGCTCGTGGTCTGGATGCAGTCTGTTAAATTCAGCAGCGGCCTCTCTTTGACTCCGATTTTCTATGAGTAGAATTATCTGGATTCGTTCTTCCTTGCTCACAGACATTATGGCTTATAGAAAGAGGAAAATATGAATTATGGTTTGTAGAAATAGAAAAATATGAATTTCGCCTATGATGCCGGACTTATGGGACACCCTGTATGCCTCGTTAACCTCGTTGCTGTTTCGTGCGTCGCTCTCTTCACACGAAGGTCAAGCTGTTGGCCCCGCCTCAATGCCTGGCTTGGTGGAGGAGCGAGTTGCTCTCTTGTGCTCTCCACCGCGCATAGCCAGGTACATGTGGCTCATCTGGTACCGTCCTGAGCCAGGCATCTAGTCTTCTCTTGCAAAGCTGGGCACTTGCGGTATTTTTTGCGGTACTGCGGTACTACCGCACTACCAAACCGGTACCGCATAACGCAGTACCGCAAAGGATCGCTGAAAGTACAGCAGTACCGCTACCGCATTCAAATTTCCCGCGGTACTTTCCGCGGTACCGACAAACACGACTTTTCAAAAAATTAACACTTTTTTTTGAAGTAAACCTTATTACAGGAGTACAGTAAGACGAATGCTGCGTGTGTTGCATCAGCCTAACTCTAGACACGTTAAGTTTTCGTTCAGAACATGTTACGTTGCCATCCTATCAACGCCTCAGTGCAGTGCTTGCTTTTGAGCCGGTTTGCACGTGTGTTACATTTCTGTGACAAAGATCGATTTTTAGCCATTATGGCAGAAAGTTCAGGTGCGAAATCGCCGATATGCAATTTCTGAAAATATATGCTATTACTTGTGTTGTTCTTGTGTGCAGTACCGCGGAACGCACCAGGGGGACCTGAAAAAGTACCGCAGTACCGCGTAACGCACTGGGCATGCTGAGGTACCGCAGTACCGCGTAACGCACCCCCAAATTTTGGTACCGCGCCCACCACTGTTCTCTTGAAGTCTTCAGCTTTGACCCCTGTCATGTTTCTGAGGTCCTTAGGAAGCTGGTTAAAAAGTCTTGGACCCCTGACAACCAAGCTATTTTCCTTCAGTGTTGAAGAGGTTCTTTGTCGGGCCTTTAATTTGGGAACACTACACATTATGCCTTTCCTATTTTCCAGCGTTGTTCGGATAGTAATTGGGTTTAGTTTGAGGTTTGGTACCAGTTTTTCGATCATTTTCCATATGTAGATTATGGTATACCCTTCTCTTCTTTCCAGGGAGTACAGATTTAGTTTACGGAATCTTTCCCAGTAGTTGAGTTCAATGCAACCATAAATCTTGGCTGTGAAATGTGTCTGCGTTTCTTCTAGTTTATTGATTTCTTCCTTTTCATATGGGGACGTCAAAACTGAGCAGTATTCAAGTTTTGGTATGATCAGTGTTCTCAGCAGGGGAATCACTATATTCGTCCCTCCTTTTGAACGTTTTTAGTACCTGTCCCGCGACTCTTTTTGCTTTATTTATTGCGATCTGATTTTGTGTCTCGAATTTGGCATCCTCGGTCATTATTATCCCTAAATCGACCGCTTTTGTACCTGTCTATCTGAAGCATAATATGCAGTCTGTTTAATTTCCTCATTGCTACTATATCTAAAGAGCTGAAATTTCTCGGTGTTAAATGTCATATTGTTATCTTTTGACCATTTGTATATTTTGTTTGTGTCCCTCTGCAAGGCCTCCACTTCATTTGCATCGCTGATTTTTCTGCTGATTTTTGTATCGTCCGCAAATGATGTTACTATACTGTTGCTGTTTACTCCACTGTTTATGTCTGTTAGCATGATAATGAACAGAAGTGGGGCCAACACTGTACCTTGTGGTACTGAGCTGCGTACTTCTGATTCTGATGATGATACATCTTGAATTTTGACCACCTGTAGTCGTTCTCTGACGAAGTTGTAGATCCATTTTCCCACTTTGCCTGTTATTCCCATATGTTTCATTTTATGTGCTATTATACCACGTGTCGAAAGCTTTAGCAAAATCTGAGTATATGACATCAAAGTTTTCATTACCTCTCGCCTGTCCCAAAGCTGGATCGTATCTACCTTGCAGATAGCTGGTGAGGGAAGCTATATTTTTGGGGCCTCTTTGCGAGTGACAGGTTGCCCACGTCGGGCTAACATGAAAAAGAAAAACTATACTGTTTGTCATTACCATTACTTATTCGGACTATAGTGGATTTAATTTTCCCAGTAGAGTTCCTTGTTCCATGCACGGTCTGTGTGTATCATGAAAAAACCTCAGGGGACCATTCTGAGTTCAATCCCATATATATATATATATATATATATATATATTGTTATAATGTTTCAGACCAACAAAGACCCTAGGATCCACTCATGTCTGGTCTACCTAACTGTGTTCGTAATTGTGTATTGTGCATGTTCTCCGTGGTGGCGGAGGGGACCTACAATTTTACGTGGGTTCCGAACCACAAGAACATGAGAAATTTTTATAGTGGGCACACTAGGGGCCACTTCGGTTCATCGAGGTGGCTCCACTATGTAAACACTGCCTGTACATTGGCAACAACCAATTTTTACAAAACTAAATAATTATCAATTTAAAACTAAAGATAGAATCTCTGGATCCAGAGGATCAAGTCATAATAGACTACTATCCACAAATATGTTACACTCTATATCTATTTATAACCGACATGCAAATATATGAGATCCAAAGAATCCAGTCAATTTCATTACGGAATCCATCAATACCAGTACCTTGCCAACCAAAAATAAGTCACGGTCCATATCAATTGCGGACCAAGTCACAATTTACAACCATATACATTAGAATATATATCTATACTTAGGAGGAAAAGTGTAGGTGTGGCTGTAAAGACTGTACAGTAATGTAGAAATGTGTGTGCTCCCATTTAAAGGTGTTTGTGGGGCAAGTGAAGATCATGAGTTTTTCAATACCTCACAATATTATGGGGGGCACCGCTCGGCAGAGGAATCTCTTTAAATGGGGTGTGTAGGGACAGAGAGTATCCCCTAACCACAAAGCCTTAATTTTACTACCTTAAACTATACCCAAACTATCAACATATGCGTCTAATCGATTTTTAAACATGTTTATAGACGTGCTACTAATTACTTCTACCGTCAAACTATTCCAGCTATTTGCTATTCTATGCTTAAAAAAGTTTTTAGCAACTGTTGTCTCGAACCTTCTACTTGTCAACTTACACCCATTATTTCTAGTCCTATTATATTGAGATATTTCGAAAAAGCTATCTCTTTACGTTATCGAACCCATTCATAATTTTGAAAACCTGGATTAGATCACCCCTTAGCCTCCGAGTCTCGAGTGTAGTCAATTTTAACTCCTTAAGCCTATCCTCGTACGATTTTGACCTAAGCGACGGAATCATCTTAGTTGCTCGTCTTTGAACTCGTTCGATTTTGCCTAAATCTTTGCGCATATGCGGATTCCAAAATTGGACCGCGTACTCCAAATGGGGTCTAACTAATGATTTATAAAGAGGAAATATAATATCGCGCGATTTGTACTCAAAATTCCGAGCTATAAAGCCTAACACTTTGTTCGCCTTATTGACCGCTGCTGTACTTTGTTTCGCTACTTTTAAATCACCAGTGACTATAACTCCTAAATTCTTTTTCTGCTCTTCGCTTTTTAACTCTTTCCCTGACATACTATACGCAAAATTACCGTTACACGAACCTATATGCAAAATTTTGCACTTATCGACGTTAAATCTCATTTGCCATGTGACTGACCAATCAACGATTTTATTCAGATCTTCCTGGATTTTACCTCTATTTTCGTCATTAATCGCCCTACCACCCAGCTTCGTGTCATCCGCAAACTTTGAAACTGTACTGACTAGGCCGACATCTAAATCGTTAATATATATATAAGAAAAAGCAAGGGGCCCAATACAGAACCCTGAGGAACGCCACTCGCTACATTAGCCCAACACGACTCCGCTCCATCAACGACCACCCTCTGTTTCCTACCTCGCAACCATTCTTCTATCCAATTTATTACTACACCCCTGATTCCATGAGCCTTAGTTTTTTCAATGAGTCTTGTGCGGCACGGTGTCAAACGCTTTTTGAAAATCTAAATACACTACATCCACCGCCCGATATCTATCGTAAACGTCAACCACGCTTTGAAAAAATTCTAAAAGATTAGTTAAGCAAGATTTGTTTCGCCTAAAACCGTGCTGCGTATTTCTAACTAGTTTATGCAATTCTAAGTGTTCGACTATACGATCCCTAATTATTGATACCAGTAGCTTACCTACAACAGACGTTAAACTGATTGGCTTATAATTTCCCGCCGCACCTTTATCGCCTTTCTTAAAGATAGGTATTACGTTTGCTAACTTCAAATTATTTGGTACGCACCCCTCAGAAATAGACGCATTAAAAATTTACGGTGATTTACGCGTTTTCATTTTATCAATATAGCGCATTACCTTCCCTTCACTAACCACGATATTATCCAAAATATTACCATTATCAAAAGGTATTATGTCTATGACCGTAGGTATATTCGTTACATCTTCTATAGTAAAAACTGACGTAAAAAATTCGTTTAGCAAGGTAGCCATTTCCTTGTTTTCAGAAACTAGATCTCCATTAACATTTTTCAACGGCCCCAAGACACTTTTTACTGGATTTCTATTGTTGACGTATTGAAAGAATCGCTTGGGGTTTTCTTTACCTTCATTCATGCATAACCTTTAGCCTACATAATCAGTGTGTTACGTATTCTATTCAGTGTACCAAAACGTACGTGCATAATTTCTATTATCACTAGGTTTCATATTTCATGTTTTGTTCCATTTTTGCATGCAATTAGCCTCTCATAAACGAGCGTATTTCTTAACAATTGATCTGTATAATTCCTTTTATTTACTAATCCTCAGTCAGACTTTTCCATAATACAAATGCCGTTATAGAATTGTTAAGCACTCTAATCATTGTCAATCATTTGTTATTCACTGTGAACGAATAACATTTATTTTCTTAATTAAATACAAAACAATAAGGTGCTTTTTATAACCTTAACAATATTTGCTTGGATGTAATCCAAGCTGGTGACCTCGAAGCAATTCGTGTCACTCAGAAATATTATAGTAGGCCTACTCCATTAGCCACCTTCAACCGGTGATACTGTAGGACATCATAAATTGTTAACCCAGCCTGTCATGAATAAACAATCAATTTGCATCAATTAATCACTAGCATTAAATTAATCATTATCACCTTAAACGGCTAAAACTAGGCCCACTATATATACAGGGTGTTTCAAAAGTCCCTCATTATTTTTAAAATTTTATTAAAATAGCAATTACAAGAGGAACCAAATGACAATTTGGTTGCTGAGTCTACGATTCATAAGAATTTTGGTGGCATCAAACTTGGCTTCATAAGTCTACTGGAAAGTCACTGGTACACCTCAACGTGGGCACCGTCTTTTTCGAAACAAGCGAGCCACCGTTTTACGCATTCTTGGCCGACATTGGACAACATTTCGGGAGTAACAGAAGCACACGCATTCCTGATCCGTTCTTCTAGTGTGGGGAGGACTCGCGGCTTGGTGGTGTACACTTTGCTCTTAATGTAGCCCCACAAAAAGAAGTCGCATGGGGTAAGATCAGGCGAGCGAGCAGCCCATTCGATGGGACTACGGCGACCAATCCACCGATCCGGGAACTACTTATTCAGAAATGAGCGAACCTCACGCGAGTAATGAGCAGGGGCACCGTCTTGCTGGAAAATGACTTCTTGCATGTCAGCTACAGCTGACAGTTGGGGGATGCAGAACTCCTGAAGCATACAAAGGTAATTGTCTCCGTTGACGTTCACGGAATTTCCATCTTGATCCCGGAAGAAGAACGGACCAATCAGCCCAGCTGAGGAGATGGCACACCAGACGACCAATTTCGGCGTGTCCCTTTCATGTTCACGGATCTCCGCAGGAGTGTGAGTTTCCCAGATGCGGGTGTTGTGCCGATTGACGCGACCAGAAAGGTGGAAGAGAGCTTCGTCGCTGAACCACATGTGCTCCAGGATCGATGGGTCTCTTTCGTAGTGATGCAGCAGTGTCTCACACATCTCCACCCGGCAATCGTAGTCTTGAGGTTCCAGCTTCTGAACCACCTGGATCTTGTACGGATACAGCTTGAGACCACGCCGCAAAATCCGTTGGATAGATGTCGCGCTGATGTTCAGTTCCGCAGCAGCTCGCCGAATGGACTTTCCTTGACTCTGAATAAACGCCTCACGGACAGTTTCGACATTCTCCTCACTCCGCCCACTTCGAGGTCTTCCTGATCGTGGTTTGTCCTTTACGGATCCGGTCTCCATAAACTTCCGGTGGGTGGCGACGATGGTGTTCCTATCCGGTGCATAATGCTGTCCGTAGACTGCCCGGAATCGTCGCTGCACTTCGACCACAGATTGAAAAACCTCCTGCCATGCAGCGATTTTACACCTCTGCTCTAGAGTCAGCATGGTAGCAGAAGATAACGGAGCAAAACTTCAAATGTAGACTCAAAAAAATTCTCAACTACTGAGTAAGAGTTTACCACAAGATGAACGTCGTTGGTCGATTAGCTGCAAAGAAAATTGAAAATCAAATTAGTGAGGGACTTTTGAAACACCCGGTGTATATATATATTATATATATATA
Organism: Bathynomus jamesi; assembly: GCA_023014485.1. Taxonomy (NCBI): domain Eukaryota; kingdom Metazoa; phylum Arthropoda; class Malacostraca; order Isopoda; family Cirolanidae; genus Bathynomus; species Bathynomus jamesi. The sequence continues at coordinate 513,109 of JAJOZX010001349.1, read as the reverse complement.
TATATATATATATATATATATATGGAATCAGGTGTGTAGTAATAAATTGGATAGAAGAGTGGTTGCGAGGTAGGAAACAGAGGGTGGTCGTTGATGGAGCGGAGTCGTGTTGGGCTAATGTAGCGAGTGGCGTTCCTCACGGTTCTGTATTGGGCCCTTTGCTTTTTCTTATATATATTAATTATACTGTGTGTTGTTTGCAGTTAAAAATATATATATATATAGGGTGTCCATAAATGATTACCCTGATTAAAGCATGCTATGACTTTTAAATAAACACTCGTTTTCAAACACAGTTTTAATCATAAGTAGATAAACATACAAAGTTTTGATACATAGTTAATGAACTTAATAAGCTTCCACATGTGCACCCCTAGTGGCACGTAAATTGTCTAAACGGTATTCACACGCCACACATTTTCCAACATTTGTGGGTTCACTGTTGCAATTGCATCCGTAATGCGTTCTCGCAATGTCCTGATATCTGGAACAACTGTTGCATAAACCAAATCTTTAACATGACCCCAGAGGAAGAAATCCAGCGGAGTAATGTCTGGTGATCTTGGGGGCCATGGGATTGGCCCGTCCCTACCAATCCATCGATTTGGAAATGTTGCGTCGAGAGTTTCACGAACAACATGCGCCCAATGAGGGGGTGCCCCATCTTGTTGCTTGTGCACCGTAGACTTTGGTATCTTTAGTTGGCATGAAGCTTGTCTCACCGATTTCCTCGGTGACCGTTTGAATGTTTTCCACCGTCCCATCGGAAACTGATGGTCTACCACTGCTCTTTCCCTTTTCCACGTTTCCAGTTTCCAAGAATTTTTTCATCCACGACTTGATTAACTTCACATCAGGTGGATTCTTTCCATACTTTGTTCTGAACCTTCGCTGAACACTGACAGGAGATTTTGTTTCTGTAAGCCACACAACACATTGTGCCTTCTCTGTCGCAGACGCCATCTTAACTGAACAGCTACTATAGCGCTCCTAGCGGCGAATGCGATAGACGAAACACACCAGCACAGAAACTCTACGCGTGTACAAGATCACCTGTAAAAAGAAAACGGATGTAAGATTCGTCATTAAAACATGAGAGCATACTGTTTTCAGGGTAAACATTTATGGACACCCTGTATATATATATATATATATATATATATATATATATATATATATGTGTGTGTGTGTGTGTCTGTATACTTTACAACCTTAAAAAGGTTCCGCGCGATGATTCCTCATTTCGCGAAGGTCAAGCTTGTCGCCCCTCCTCTCGAGTTGGTCTGGTGAAGTAGTGAGTTGGTTTCTTGTGCTCTCCACCTCACATAACCAGGTACGCCAGGCTCATCGGGTTTTTTTCTGAGCCAGGGGTCTAGTCTTCTTTTGAAGATGTCCACTGCAACTCCCTTCGTGTTTCTTAGGTCTTTGGGCAGCTGATTAAACAGTTTTGGTCCTCTCACCACAAAACTATTTTCTTAAAGGTTCTCAATATATGTCCCGTTATTCTCTTTGCTTTGTTTACTGCTATCTTATTTTGTGTCAAATTTCGCATCATCTGTCATTACAACCCCTAAATCTTTTGCTCTGGAAATTCTCTGAATTTCCTGTCCATTTAGGGTATAATATTCCATGGATTTTAGGTCTTCTTTTTTTCCGTACCGTAACAGCTGAAATTTCTCGGTGTTAAACTTCATATTGTTGTCTTCCGTCCACTTGTAGATTCTGTTTGTCGGTTTGTAGAGATCTTATGTCTTCTGGGTTTCTCATATTTCTACTGATCTTTGTGTCATCGGCAAATGATGTTACTGTGCTGTCTCTGGTAACGTCCTCATCTATGTCACTTAGCATGATTATGAAGAGTAGTGGAGCTAATACTGTTCCTTGTGGTACTGAGCTGAGGACCTCTGATTCTGATGAAGATACTCCTTGTACTGTAACGACTTGCCGCCGCTCACTAAGGAAATTATATATCCATTTCCCTACTTTTCCTGTTATTCCCATATATTTCAGTTTATGTATTATGATTCCGTGGTCACACTTGTCGAACGCTTTAGCAAAGTCTGTGTATAGTACATCATAGTTTTCATTACTTTCAAGTGAATCAATAATGTTGTTGTAGTGTTCCATTAGTTGTGATAGGCATGATCTGCCTGATCGAAACCCGTGTTGGTTATCATTGAATTTTTTCTGAGTTTCCAAAAAGTCATAGATTTTCTGTCTAACTATTCTTTCAAATATTTTAGTGAGATGAGATGTAAGCGACACTGGCCTATAGTTTTTGGCCTCGGATCGATCTCCTCCTTTATATATTGGGACTATGTTCGCGCTCTTCAGGATGCCCGGTATTTCTCCCGTGTCTAATGATCGTCTCCATATCCAGTATAGGGGCTCAGCGATTGCATTCTTGCAGTTTTTGATCAGTGTGGCATTCCATTTATCCGGTCCTGCCGCTGAGTGTGTTTTTAGTTTCCCTATGGCTTGTGTAATATCATCCGTCGTAAAGTCGAAATCCGTTATACTTTCCCCTTGTGGTTCTTCTTCAAAGAACGCGTTTCTATCGCATATCAATTTGTCAGTTTTTGGGATACTGAAAGATGATTCATACTGAGCTTTTAATATTTCAGATACTTCTGTTAGATCATCAGATAAATCACTGTTCTCATTTTTTAAAGGTCCGATAGTCGCTGGTTTTTCGACTTTCTTTTTGCGAAATTATAGAAGTACTTTGAGTTAGCCTTTATCGCTTCTATAGCGTCATCTTCTTCTTTTTCTGTATGCTTCTCGATTAGTTCCTGTATGACGACATCGATACTTTGTAGTTTATCATTTAATATTTTTCTGATGTTGTTATCTTTACAATTACTTAATTTTGCAGTCACTCTTTTTCTCTTTCGGAACAATGCCCTCTTTTGTCTTTCGAACCTGCTTCTCTTTCCTCTTTGTTGTATCTTTGGGACATGTTTTTCCACAATTTCTAACGTCTTCTCCTCTAACGTCATTAGCATCTCTTCCGTTGTCTTGGCCTCGAAAATGGTTTTCCAATCTATTACTTCCATGCTGGATGTCACATCTTCCCAGTTTATAGCTTTGGAGTGAAAATTAAAAATTTCGAATTTGCTTCTTTCTGTTGTGCGTGTTCTTTCCTTTCCTGTTGCCTTTATATTAGTTGTTATTTCAATGATGTGGTCTGATATCATAGTTGGGGATATTTCTACATTATCAATTAGATTACTGTTGTTTGTGAATACCAAATCTAGGCAGTTGTTTTTTTCTTGTTTCTGTTATTTCTTGCGTTAACATAAATTCATCAGCTAAAGCTAGTAGCATTTTTACCTGCTCCTGGTCTTCTCGTGTGCCCCCCTTGTCCTGGTGTATACATATATTTTTTCCTATCCTTTTATATTTCATGAATGGGAAATTAAAATCACCACAGAGAAAAATATTTGGGGTTGGAGAGTGTAGATCTTTTACTAAGTTTCTTACCTCTGTAATGGAATCTGAAAATTTTGAGGTTGGCGTATTTTTTTTCAATTTTTGCTGCTACACATTCTACGTAGTTGTTTGAGGTACTTATAGCCATTTCTGCTATGTGCCTTTCGCGTGTGTAAATAGCACATCCTCCTTTACGTCTCACTGTTCTGTCGGCTCGGAGGATGTTATAGTTGTCAATTTGTATTTCTTTTTTCAATACAGGACTCACAATTTTCACAGTTCGCCTGGCAGTCCTTTAGATGAGTTTCCGTGAGGCATGCAAAGTCTGCTCCGGCTTCTTGCATGAGTCCTTTCAGGTATAACTTTGTTCGTGGAATGGTTTGATTTAAGGCCCTGTATGTTGGCTAGGATTATTTTTATTTTTTCTCTTTCTTTTTCGCATACAGGTGGTTCCGATTTGTTTTCCAATGGGGTGCCGGTTTCGTTGCCTTGTGGTCCTCCGAGAATTTACCTCTTTTTATCTTTGTCGGTACCTGTTGTCCCGATAACGCATGAAGTGTCTTTGTTCGTACCTTCTGTCCGGCTCTCGGATTCTATATTTGTCAGCTGGTTTTGTAATTGCTGGATAGTATTTAGCAGCTGAAATGTGTTGGCTGCGTCTAAAAAATTGGCACTCTTCTTTGATGTTCGTTTTTTCTGTTCCCTCGTTGCGTTCCTTTGAGGGTGGTGGTATCGGCATTTTTTTTCGTATTTGCAACTCCCATATCTTTCATAAGTGTTGCAGACCGTAAGATGGTGGAACATGCATTTCTTATCAAATTGCAGTATCCACTTGTGTAATGCATTTTGCATAATGTGGGATGTGCATATATGCATTGCCCATCCCGATATCTGCAGTTTCCTTTCGCGTAGTATTTGCATACGATATTTTCTACGCTTCTGCTTTCTTTCTTATTATTTTCCAAGTTCTTAGTTTTGGCATTATCATTATTTTTCTTTGGCTGTTTATTTTCTACGTTTTTAGTTATTATCTTTTTATCATTTCGCTCGTTGGACCGTTTGTCTACTTCGCACTTTTACTTATTTCTTTCTTTCATCTATGTCTTCCTTCCGTATTATATTTGTTTATATCGTTATTTGTTATTAAATTGTTGTTCGTTATTATGCTGTTATTCGTTATTTCGTCTCTCTCTCATCCACCCTGTTTTTCGTTGGGACCATTTCGGACCATGTGTCCCCATTATTTCATTCTTTTTTGTAACTTTCGAGTCTGCTATCTCCATTTCTTTAAAGACCGCGAAAGAATTTACGTCTGTGTACATGCGCCACATAGAAATTTGATCCCACGACGTGTTTCGCGTTCGAGACAAGAGTTATTTCCCTATCATTCCAATTCATGCAGTTAAAGTCGTTTAATCGTTGGCAGAAATCACATCTAATCGCTAGGCTTTTTGTTTAATTGCACAAATTACAGATTAAGTGAGAATTTGGACCCATATCCATGCTATTCCTTAATTAGCGTAAAAGAAATACCCACAAATTCTTTATTTATTTTTATTTTTATTTCTATTTCTTTCTTTCCTTTCGATGGTCGAGGGTTTTCTGACCTTTGCGTTTTATGACCTTTTTCCTGCTTTGTTTCAAACTTTCTCGAATGCCAACCGTATTTCGTTTTGAATATATACGTTAAAATTGGTGATAAATTATGTAAACTGTATTGCACTTTCTTAATTTTAATGAATTCACTTTATAATTTATATGCACGGATTCACTGATACTTTATACACTTTCGGGTGCAAACAGAATAAACCGCCGAGTAGATTATTCCCTTCTAATTTGGGTGTTAAATAGAGAGAGCAAAACACGTCCATTCACCACAGGGTACAAGCATATATATATATATATAATATATATTATATATATATATATATATTATATATATTATACCGTAGATGTTGCGAAGGAGGTTAAACAACCCATCAAATATAATATATATATATATATATATATATATATATATATATATATATATATATATATATATATATATATACAAACTCAGAATGGTTCCCTGAGAACATTATATGTTAAACACAGACCGTGCATGGAACAAGGAACTCTTCTGGGAAAATTAAATCCACTATAGTCCGAATAAGTAATGGTAAATGACAAATACC
>JAJOZX010001349.1:415000-505000 GCA_023014485.1 Bathynomus jamesi | reverse complement strand
ATGCAATAAACGGAGAAGTAAAAATAAAAATTAAAAATTAAAGATTAGAGGATTAACAAAGAGGCATACAGATTTGTAAGGAAAAATATCGATTTTTAGCACAAGATCAAATGAATTAAAAATACAAATTTATACTGGAAATCTACCCGGGTTTTAACACTTTGCCTTTTAGAGTCAAGTTTCGATATATATAAAATAAAATGAAGATTAAAAGTTAATAAAGTAGCGTACAAGTTTACCAAAGATTTAGCGTCCTACCCTTTTTATCTAAATTTGTTTTGAAGGAATTCAAAACAACAGGATCGAGTTGAAAAAGACCTTTGCTTATGTTGAAGTTATTTGAAAGTTGGATAATTACGAATGGTAATTACGAAGATAACTTTCCTAAACGTTTTCGCGATGGCCTCTCACAATTAAAAAAAGATGGGGAGCTCCATATTACTAAAGCAGACAAGGCTAACACCATAGTTATTATGGACAAAGTGGACTACATCGGAAAGATGAATGAGCTTCTCCTGGACCCCGCCACATACAGCAAACTTAGGAAGAACCCGCAGGATGACGTCATCAAATCATTTAATAGTGGCTTGAAACGCATTCTCAAAGATCATAAGGACTTAATTCCGCTTTTCATGTCCACTTCACCTTCTCTGCCCTACCTTTACGGTCTTATTAAAACCCACAAACCTGGCAACCCTATGCGCCCTATTATTAGCTCGGTGGGCTCTATTACTTATAAACTCTCCAAATGGCTTGTCAAAGTCTTGTCCCCCATTCTCGGAACTATCTCTGATTCACGTGTAAAAAATTCCATGGATCTTACTGAAAAATTGAATAATGCACGTACTGAAACTAACGATAGATTGATCAGTTTTGACGTTTGTTCATTGTTTACAAAAGTGCCGATTGATGATATGCTTGACTTTCTCTCCCAAGAATTACATAAGTATGACCTGCCACTACCTTCACACATTGTTTTGGAACTTATTAAGCTTTGCATCAAAGACTGTAAATTCACTTTCAATAACGAGTATTATCAACAAGTGTTTGGGATGGCCATGGGCAACCCCTTATCGCCCCTCCTCTCCAATATTTATATGGAGTTTTACGAAATTACTTACATTCCGAGAATCCTGGGGGTTGCGGTACGTCGACGATATTTTGTGTATCTGGCCCATGAATCGTGACCTGGATAACTTCCTCCTTCAGTTAAATGATCAAGTCCCCTCCATTAAGTTTACTTTAGAAGTGGAACAAGACAATTCAATCCCATTTTTGGATGTGCGGGTACATAGGGAAAGCCCAGGTTTTAAGTTTAGTATCTATCGGAAAACAACAAACAATTTGTCCTACGTACACTTTTACTCGGGACATGACACCCCCACTAAGAAGGCCATTTTTTCATCAATGTTTCTCCGCGCCCTTAGGATCGCCAGTCCGGAATACATCGATGCCGAATTGGAAAAAATCAACGGTATTGGAAGTGATCTGTGTTACCCATCTGCGTTTATGGAATCTTGTCTCAACAAGGCAAAACGAACTTTCTATCGTGTCAATAATAACACTTGTACTTTGTCAAAAAATATTTTAGTACTTCCATTTTTCCCTGGCTTTTTAGGCATTGCTAATGTACTTAAACTTTTGGATATTAATGTAGTATTTTCATATAACAATATTGTGAAAAATATCATAGTAAAAAATAGCCCTACCAATAATTCAGGCATTATCTATAAAATTGGGTGTAAACAATGTGATTCCTTTTACATAGGTCAGACGGGAAAGGATTTGCACACACGTATAAAACAGCATCAATATTCCGTTAGAACAGGACAGTTGTCCAGTGCTCTTTTTGTCCATTTGTCAGAGTTATCCCACTGTATTGATTGGAATAATGCTTCAGTTTTATTTCATTCTAGCAACATTGTCAATAGAAATATTCTTGAGTCTGCCATTATCCAACTTTCAAATAACTTCAACATAAGCAAAGGTCTTTTTCAACTCGATCCTGTTGTTTTGAATTCCTTCAAAACAAATTTAGATAAAAAGGGTAGGACGCTAAATCTTTGGTAAACTTGTACGCTACTTTATTAACTTTTAATCTTCATTTTATTTTTATGTATATCGAAACTTGACTCTAAAAGGCAAAGTGTTAAAACCCGGGTAGATTTCCAGTATAAATTTGTATTTTTAATTCATTTGATCTTGTGCTAAAAATCGATATTTTTCCTTACAAATCTGTATGCCTCTGTTAATCCTCTGATCTTTAATTTTTAATTTTTATTTTTACTTCTCCGTTTATTGCATATATATATATATATATATGTATGTGTGTAGATATGTATGTGTATATATTATATATATATATATATATATATATATAATTATATATGTATGTGTGTTTGTGTGTATGTTATTTATTTTTATTTTTTTCTTTCTGTAACCTATATATAGGCCGTAACCTTTTATGTACTTCAGTGTTCCTGAGGATGTCATTAGACGAAAGCGCTTGAGCACCTTTTTGTGTTTCCTTTCCTTCGTGGTTTTATTCATCATATATATATTTATATATATATATATATATATATATATATATATTTTTTTTTTTAACTGCAAACAACACACAGTTGTACCTCATTTTTCATTTGTTCGTTCTCCCTCCTCATCTTGTGCGGAACGCTCTTCTACACAAGCGTCGTTCTTTACAATATACTGTATATATATATATATATTATTTGATGGGGTTGTTTAACCTCCTTCGCAACACCTACGGTCACATGACGGAGGGGACCCACAGCTTTACATGATATCCAAACCACGGTTTGCTACGTAATCTGGATACAGAGTATCCCCCATCCAACTTAGCTGATCGACGGGAAGTGGTGTTAAGAAATTGACCACACCACAACACACACACACACACACACACACTCTTATGCTGCTAACTTTGTAATATTGTAAATATGTAGACTGGTTGTACACTTGAGGTATACGTGATGCGTGTAATAGGAGAATGAATGTATGTACATTTCGTTAATGGTGTACATTTTCAATTTTAATTATTTTGATAGGAAATTTTGGAATAGTTAGTATGACTTGTCAGATGAAGGTCAGTCGTGTTTGATACGCGGTTTCAGAGAGGGTGATCGCATTGAGTGAAGTTCGAGCAGTATCTCTTATCCGTCAGTAGATAGTCTTATGTAAGCTTAGTTCTCGGACCGACGGTTACTCGATGCGACTCTCGAATAACTTCGGAAAACTGAGGTCAAAATCGAATAGAGGAACGGAACATCATCATGATGATGATGATGATTTCGCGCGCTGTTTAATTAATTAATGTTCAATCACGTCTTCGTCAGATGCGTCATAGAGATCCAGAAACGTCACCACCTTGTTCGGGGGAGCAGAGCCGGCCCCTAAGCGATGCCTCCTCCTTCTGCGATGCCGAAGGGCAACCGGTGAAATTCAGGGAAAAAGGAAGGACACAGGTGAGAGGGAGTGAAATTCATCATTGAGAGATAGTAAAAAGACGTTAATTGCTTCGATTGCTTCCTTCCCTTTCCACATTAATTACCTTTTATAAAATACTTTCTCTCACACAGAATGATATTCCCTTTATTTTCATTAAACTCTCTAATTCATATATACCTTCGGTGTGCGCGCGCGCACAAACACAATTCGGCATAAGTGAGTTTGAGTGTGTGATAATTCACAAATGTAGCCGGTTGAAGGTTTTTTTTTTTATACCTGGCAACATTAAATTTTTTTTAGAAATATGCTTGTATGATATTTATTGTTTAAAAAAGAAAGTACGTTCGTTCTGATTAGGTTGGGCGAGATTACTCAGTATTTCACTATATCGAGAGAAACCGCCTTTCGAACCTTCAGTCGCATGCCAAACACTTAATCACGCACCCATTCTCAGTTCGATGGCAGTAAGGTTAGGTTACGTTTGGTTAATTGGTTTTTTAGATACATGAATTTAAAAAAGTTGGAACCTCGGTTATGTAGTGTGTGTGTGTGTGTGTGTGTAACAAATTTCAACGAACGAAGTTAAAGTTTTATTTTAAATGAATTTTAAATATAAAATACAACGTGGACATGTTTTAGATTTTTAACATTTTGCTTCGACACTTAATTAAAAAAAATAAAAACTTTTTATTATGTGTAACTGAGGGTAGTGCCTTTTTTTTTTTCTTTTGACTCGTGAGAAATTCTTCCACCTCCTTTGTGTGACAAGAAGCATGAACACTTTGGTCTCTTTTGAACCTTTTCTTTAGTCTCTCCAATAATTGCTGGAGGAGTGGATTCGTTGACAGCAATCATTGGCCTAAGTATTAAACAAATGAGTCGTAATCGTTTGAACCACTCGCATTCAGACCCCAATTTTTCTTGTTTCAATACTCGTCTCGTAAATTCCTTCATTGGACATTTTTCTTATTTGTAAACCATTAATGCGTTGTGGATGAATTCTTGTTGCCGAAACACTTGAATAATTTTCATTTTTGGACGTGCAACATTCTCACCACGTGATCTCAACAATTGGCAACATTTGTTTAGAATCTAGAGGATTATTAGCCTTTATGTTTACACCTTTGACGAAATGTTGAATGCTGTTTACGCGCGTTGAATGTGATTCGTGACTGTTGTCTTGTTTCAAGTTCTTTTCAATTTTGATGCATGTTCAAGCGGTAGTGTTTTGTAATGAAAAAAAAAGCTCATTTTATTTGTATTATTTTAGACGAAATTTTTCAACTTTGTGCCAATACATTAATACGTAAGATTAGTGAGTCCCTTTATAATTTTGATGATGTCTTTTGGGTTTCTTGGCAGCAGCGACCTCTGACTCGATACCTTCCCGTGCGCTCCGAAGAACACTTCGACCTTCGGCAGCATATTGAGTCGGCAGGACACCAAATCGAACTCTGCCCCTATTTGACGCTGAACCAAAGCTCCTGCCGGGGATACCTCCACAAATTGGGATCTAAGTTCCGGACGTGGCAGAAAAGGTGGTTCGTGTTCGATCGGTCAAAAAGGGCGCTCATCTACTACAGCGACAAAAACGAAGCGAAGCCGAAAGGAGGGACTTATTTTCAGGTGTGTGTGTGTGTATATATATATATATATATATATATATATATATATATATATGGGAATGAACTCAGAATGGTCCCCTGAGTTTTTTATGATACACACAGACAGTGCATGGAACAAGGAACTCTTCTGGGATAATTAAATCCACTATAGTCCGAATAAGTAATGGTAAATGACAAATACCATAGTTTTTCTTTTTCATGATGCTAGCCCGACGTGGGCAACGGGTCACTCGCAAAGAGGTCCCATAAATATAGCTTCCCTCACCAGCTATCTGCAAAGCAGACAGGATCCAGCTTTGGGACATAGATCTAGGGTTTAAAGCAGCCTAGCACTGCTACATTTAGAACCTCAATATAAGCAAAAGACTCGCTGCCTTCACGTCAGATTGAATACATTAAAGAAAAAGGGGTAACTATTATATTTTTAGCTAAAAACCAAAACTTAAACCTCAATTGGCAGAATTGAGCGTCCACATTTCAAGGCACATAACATGTCAGTTTCAAGATGGGAAGGCAGCGAGTCTTTTGCTTATATTGAGGTTCTAAATGTAGCAGGGCTAGGCTACTTTAAACCCTAGATCCATGTCCCAAAGCTGGATTCTGTCTGCTTTGAAGATAGCTGGTGAGGGAAGCTATATTTATGGGACCTCTTTGCGAGTGACCCGTTGCCCACGTCGGGCTAGCATCATGAAAAAGAAAAACTATGGTATTTGTCATTTACCATTACTTATTCGGACTATAGTGGATTTAATTATCCCAGAAGAGTTCCTTGTTCCATGCACTGTCTGTGTGTATCATATATATATATATATATATATATATATATCTCAATAAGACGTTTACAAACAACAGAGTTTAAAGTAGAGGAATGAAATGGTATTGAAGGTCAATCATAAACAGTGGAGCAAATAACTTGAAATAACTGTTATTGTAAAGTCTAATTGAACCATAATTGATCCATTAAGAGAGAGAGAGAGAGAAAGTTACGGAGTTACATGCAAACAAAGACCCTAAGATCCACTCTAGACTAGCCCAAGAAGGAAGTAACGGGTGTGTATAAAGTAACGCGAGTGGAGAGACAAATCTGATTTGAATTATATTGACGTGGGTGAACAATTTAGGGTGGTCCAAAAAATTAATTTTTTTAATTTTTTACCTCCACATGGCTGCTCCTGTTCCTATATCTATCAAACATCTCCATGCCAAATTTCAGCCTAATTGAATGATATTTACTGGTCGCTATGCATTTCATTTTACTACTCATTTTCTAGTAGATTGATCTTCTGGGTTAAAAAATGAAAAAACAAGGGCAAATACTACAGGGTGTCCCGTAAGTCTGGACCCATAGGGATTTATAATATAGCACGCATTGTGGAGGCGTGTCAAGAAATTTCTGCGACTGTGATTCAGAAAGTGCTGTCGCAGTGGAGATTGCGTCTTCAACTATGTGTGCGACACAACGGCGGACACTTTGAACAGATTATGTAATAAATTTTTGGACTATTTTGTAATTTTATTATCTTTCCCTATGGGTCCAGACTTACGGGACACCCTGTAGTGTATTTGTTTGAAAACGGATTAAATCTCAAAGAAAACCCCTTTTTTTTTAGAAAACAGAATAACTCTTAAAGAAAACATTAATTTTTAAAGAACAAAAATTATATGTTTGATAGAAAATTACATTTATCATTCATTTATAATATACATCATTACTTAGATTAACGCTTCATCACTGACTCCTTCGAAGACGATGAGTAGTCTTGGCGATGTTTTGCTACTAATCGGAGGATGAATTGTTTTTGTTCTTCATCCTTCGTCAAAGATGTATTATATGCCTTGATAAGGGCGATACCCCTCTCCGCTGAATCATTGACAACTTTTAGGTTGATCGCTATGCGTCGAAACTCTTGAAAGCAATCATCCTCCGTCCAGGAATTGGGATCGGTCCTCAGGAAGGTATCCTCCGCTGCCTTCCTTCTTTCTTTAACAGATTGAAGATTCCCAGGGTCCTTTTGATGACCATTTCATACAAATTCAAATCTTCAATGTTTCCTTCAAGCGTCAATCGACGAGTAACAGTGTGTTGTCGTTACGTTGGAGGTTTACGACCATCTTCCGTTTAGTCTCAGCATCAACTCTAGGATCGAAGAATGCAAGGCCGATGAGATGCTCTCCAAGATACCTCAGGTGCCGTTGAAGACCTGTGGATGCTGCTTTGGAAATGGTCTGATTAAGGTACTTTTGCAAGATTTTAAGAAGCAGAATATTGTTGAAAGGAGCGTTGATTCCTACGGGGGCCTCGTTCCAAAAACGTGCATAGACCATGGCGATAAACAGAGAGAGCTCGGTGATATTCTCCGTCTCACGTGCTGTCAGCTGTAAATGATGCTTGAACAGAAGTTTTGAGGACGTTGATGGCCTTGGCCATCCAGCGTGCATGGTGAGTTGGTCCTGGAGCGCGGACATTGACTTCTTCCTCATCACGGCCAGAGCTGGGCAATAAATACATTGAATGTATTTAAATACTAAATACATGGGAGAAATGTATTTAAATACTAAATACATTTTACGAATGTATTTAGATACTAAATACAAAATACATCAATTGTATTTAAATACATTTGTAAATACATTTTAAATACATACAAATTTTAACATATGCATTCACTAATTCATGAGTAACAACAATATAAAATGCTTGATAAAGGATAAAGAAATAGTACAATCTAATTTCCGATTATATATTTCCATTTTTAGAACAAAACAAACACAAAAGAACTTAGAACTTACGATGTTCAACCAGTGACATATTATACTCATTATATCATTGCAAAATGAGTAACAATTAATGAGTAGATGAGACATAAACGTAAACATAAAACGTAAACATAAACATAAGGCACCTTACGAATTCTCTTTTATTTCACGGTTGCTGCGGATCAAAACCAATCTTTCAAAAGTTTTGTCTGAAAGAGTGTTTCTTTTGGGAGTCAAAGTGATTCCCGCGAATGAGAATATTCGCTCTACCAGTGCCGAAGATGGTAATGTCGTGTTATAGCGGAGGAACAGTCTTTTTATGAGAGGATGTTTTCCCAAACTGTTGAAACATGAACCATGCTGTACTACACTGTCGACGCGTCGTACTGTGCTAGTACAGAACGTGTATTAAACCAGTAAAAGTATTTACATTTTTATATTTTGAGTATTTAAATACATTGTATTTAAATACTCATTAAAGTATTTAAATACTATTTAAATACATGAAAAACAATGTATTTATAAATACAGTTCTAAATACACAAATGTATTTAAATACGTATTTAAATACAAATGTATTTAAATACTGCCCAGCTCTGATCACGGCACCCGAGGAAGGTGAGGCAGAGTCGTAGCAATTCCTCGTAGTCATCACGCGATTGTTTAGACTCCAGTGCCTTTGTGAAGTATTGGATCATTTCCTCTCGAAGCTGGAACATCTTTGGATCTCTGAATAAGTTGTTTGAAGCCTTCATGAAGGAATCCTTCTGAAGTGATGGCCATTTTTTTCTGAAAACGTGTGTCAAATACGAGACCTTGGATCTCACTGCGAAGATTCCAGTCATCAATCGTCGAAATGCAAGTCTTGGCCTGTTCCTCTCCTGTAGCTCGTTGTATTTTTGGCACGGCTAAGAGTTTTTCCATCACATTTCCCGTAACGATTACCGCGGTTCGTTCGGCTGTTTCCTTTGCGCCGCCGATGTCGGGAAGTAGTTTCCCATCCCAGTGAAGAAGAAGGGGTTCTTCGACAGAAAATGAAGCTTGATCCTTTTTGGCTGCTGCCTGCCTTGCTTGCCTTCTTGAACGACGGATGGAGCTGCGTGAAAGAGTCATTGTAGAAATATCATAGCCCAGGTCTTGAGCGACTGACCCAGCAACGAAGACTGCTCCTCGATCGGGAAGGTTGACGCAATCAAGAGCAGCAACCACATCTGGTAATTTGAAGATATTGTTTCGTTTCGGAGGATGAGAGTGTACATCTGCTCTTCCGGTCAAAGTCGACGGACGATAATCATCGTCTTCAGCGTTGAATTCTTCAGAGGATGAAGTGGATGTGCTGGATGATGGAAGAGCAGCAGCTCCAGCCTGGAATGCAGCCTCTCTTTCTTTGTACCTTAGAGCTTTTTCAGCATCTTTCTCCTGTAGACATCTCTTGCGGTATTCCTTGGCAAAATTAATCTTGTCAGGGCCTGCCATACTGCAAGAAAAGACGTCTTCTCGTTGCATCATCAGGAATTGGCGGTCTTCTTCATTGTCTATCACCTTCGAGGCAACGTCGAAAACCTCTGAGAGAGTCTCTTGGAACATGCTCTCTTTCACTCGGCAGCTTTGTAACTGCGTCTTGCGGTTTTTCTTCAACGCAAGGAACTTCGTACAGCTTTGACAGCTTCCTAACGCAGTAATCGACTCTACTCGCTGTGTAGGAATCCTTGCTCTCTGCAGGCCAATTTGTAGCTCTCTTTCAAGGTCTTGGACTGTTCATGGTGGTGAAACTGAACCAAACGAAGCACATCACCACATGTGGGTAGCCTTGCAATTGATAACTCGTTGCTGGGCTTTCCTAGAACCCACGTTTCTGCAGATGAGCGAGTACTTGCCATAACCTGAAAAATGAGAGAAAATAATGCATTAACCGTTTAGCACCAAAGCACAATTATATGTGTTAAAGTAAAAAATTGCAAAGTCAAAATAAATAAAGTAAAGAAATTGGTTACAGTGGTTAGTGGTTGATTGGTAGGAAGATATTCTTAAATATATTTTTAAAATTTGGCTAAGTAAATAATGAACTTCAAGAGACATAACATATATACCTTACAATTTTAGTCATGTAATTTAATAGCAACAGCCTTACCGGTTATAAATTTGCATATAAAGAACATAATTATAGACATATTTATACTGAATAAATATAATACATATGAATTAATACTTGATATATATACACCTTATGAACCTTATGTTGTTTCGTGCGTTGGTCTCTCTTCACACGGAGGTCAAGCTGGTGGCCCCGCCTCTAGGTCTGGCCTGGTGGAGGAGCGAGTTGCTTTCTTGCGCTCTCCACCGTACATAGCCAGGCACGCCCGGCTCATCTGGTACTGTCCTGAGCCAGGCATCCAGTCTTTTCTTGAAGACTTCAACTTTGACCCCCGTTACGTTTCTGAGGTCCTTAGGAAGCTGGTTGAAAAGTCTTGGCCCCCTGACAACCAAGCTATTTTCCTTCAGGGTTGAGGAGGTCCCTTGTCGTGCCTTTAATTTGGGAACACTACACATTCTGCCTTTCCTATTTTCCAGTGTTGTTTGAATGGTAATTGGGTTTAGTTTTAGGTTTGGTACCAGTTTTTCGATCATTTTCCATATGTAGATTATGATGTACCTCTCTCTTCTTTCCAGTGAGTACAAATTTAGTTTACGTAGTCTTTCCCAGTAGTTGAGTTCTTTGCAGCCATCAATCTTGGCTGTGAAATGCCTTTGCGTTTCTTCTAGTTTATTAGTTTCTTCCTTTTTATATGGGGACGTCAAAACTGAGCAGTATTCAAGTTTTGGTATAATCAGTGTTTTTAGCAGGGGAATCATTACTGTCCTGTCCCTTCTCTTGAACGTTCTTAGAACCTGTCCGGCGACTCTTTTTGCTTTATTTATCGCTATCTGATTTTGTGTTTCGAATTTCACATCATCTGTCATTATTATCCCGAGATCAATCGCTTTCATGCTTCTCTGAATTTCCTGTCTATCTGGAGCATAATATGCAGTCTGTTTAAGTTCTTCTTTTCTACCATATCTCAAGAGCTGAAATTTCTCGGCGTTGAATGACATGTTGTTGTCTTCTGACCATTTGTATATTTTGTTCGTGTCCCTCTGCAAGGCCTCCACGTCATGTACATAGCTGATTTTTCTGCTGATCTTTGTATCGTCTGCAAAGGATGTTACTATACGATTTCTGTTTACTCCGCTGTCTATGTCTGTTAGCATGATAATGAACAGAAGTGGGGCCAGTACTGTCCCTTGTGGTACTGAGCTGCGTACTTCCGATTCTGATGATGATATACCTTGAATTTTGACGACCTGCAGACGATCACTAAGGAAGTTGTAGATCCATTTTCCCACTTTGCCTGTTATTCCCATGTCTTTAATTTTATGTGCTATTATACCATGGTCACATTTATCGAAAGCTTTAGCAAAATCTGTGTATATAACATCGTAGTTGTCTGCCTTCCAATGCATCTAGGATATTGTTGTAGTGCTCTATTAGTTGTGATAGGCATGATCTACCTGACCGGAATCCATGCTGATTTTCGTTCTTTGCTTGAGATCTGTCTCCTCCTTTATATATAGGGACAATGTTTGCTCTTTTCAAGATGCTCGGTATTTCCCCAGTGTCTAGGGATCTTCTCCATATCCAGTATAAAGGTGTAGCTATTTCATTTTTACAGTTTTTAAGCAATAATGCGTTCCAATTGTCCGGACCTGCAGCTGAATGTAGTTTCATTTGTCCTATAGCTCTCGCTACATCTTCTGGTGTAAACTCAAAGTCTGTTTTATACTCTCCTTGCAATTCCTCTTCAAAGAATGCATTTATGTCAGGTATCGCTTTGTCACTTTTTGGGGTACTGAAAATTGATTCATATTGAGCTCTCAATGTATCAGATATTTCTTTTGGATCGTCGGTTAGTTCATTATTTCCCGTCCTTAAGGGCCCAATAGCGCGCGCGTTTTTGTTTTCCTTTTTGCATAGCTATAGAAGTATTTTGGATTTTCCTTTATTGCTTCTACCGCCTTTTCCTCTTCCCTCTCTGTATGGTCCTTAATCAGGGCTTGTATTTCCCTATCGATACCCTCCAGTTTTTCTTTTATTGTTTTCCTGTCATTATCTCCGCAGTTTCCTAACTTCGCCTCCACTCTCTTTCTTTTGCAGAATAGTCTTCTCTCTTGCCTTTCTATCCAGCTCCTCTTTCCTTTTGGCTGTGATTTCGGAGCATATTTTTCTAAAATTCTCAGCGTTTTTTCCTCCAAGGTTGTTAGCATTTCTTCAGTTGTTTTATTCTCGAAAATTGTTCTCCATTCTATTTGGGCCATGTGCGATCTGATTGCTTCCCAATTTATAGTCTTCGAGTTTAAGTTAAAGGCCCCGAATTTACTTCTTTCCACAATATGTGTATTGTCTTCTAATGCTGCCGTCATATTTGTTGATATCTCGATTAAGTTGTGGTCTGAGATAATGGTTGGGGTTATTTTTATATCAGCAATCAAGTTCGTGTTATTCGTGAATACCAGATCTAGGCAGTTATTTTTTCTGGTATTTTCTGTTATCTCCTGTGTCAGCATAAACTCGTTTGTGAGAGCCATCAACATTTTTGCTTGTTCCTGATCTTCTCTTGTGCCCCCCTTGTCCTGGTGAATATATATATTCCTATTCACCTTTTTGTATTTTATAAATGGGAAGTTAAAGTCTCCGCAGATCATTATATTGGGGGATGGAGGTTTATGGCCTTTATTAGCTTTCTAATGTCATCAATGGCCTCCGAGAATTTTTCGGTTGGGGTGCTTGGAGGTCTTATAGATGACTATTACTATCAAGTTTAGTTTTTCTATTTTCACTGCTAGGAGTTCCACATAGCTGTTTGATTTACTTATTATCGTCTCTGTCATATGACCTTCCTGTACATATATAGCACAGCCACCTTTCCGTCTCGTCGTTCTATCCGCTCTTAGTAAGTTGAAACCCTCTATATTTATCTCTTTCTTATCAATACAATGTTCGCAGTTTTCACAATTTCCTTGGCAATCTTTAAGATGAGTTTCTGTGAGGCATGCGATGTCCGCCCTTGTTTCGTCCATAAATCCTTTCAGGTACGAAACCTTATTGAGTGATTGGTTTGGTCTTATTCCTTGAATATTAGCCAGGACAATTTTTATGTTCTCTGTTTTTCGTTGCCCCTTGTACATTTCAAGTTCGTTTTCCTTCGATATCGCTTGATTCATTGCTCTATGATCCTCCGAAAGAGATCCGTTTCCTCCTACTTGTATTGGTAGCTTCTTGCCCGGTAGCGATTTGGCTCGGGGGTTTCCAGCTGTGTCAACTGCATGTGGATGACATTTAGCATTCGTAAGGTGTCTGAGATGTTGAAAAATTTTTCTTGTTCGCTTATTGTGTTCCTATTGTTCCTATTGTTATTTTTATTTTTATTCCTATTGTCATTTAAACTTTTTCCTTTGTTCGTTGAGTCCGTCGGGAGATGTTGATAGTAGCATTTATTCCCGAATTTGCAGGTTCCATATTTGGCGTAAGTCCTGCAGATGTGTGGGTGGTAGAATTTACATCCGTCTCCAAATTTACAATAACCATTATTATAGAAGAAATTGCATATTGGGGGATTTTCATATATACATTGTCCTCTTTTAAATCTGCAATTATCTTTTATATAATACCTGCATATAATTCCTTCCCCATATTTACTCTTGGCTTTTTATATAATAATTATATATATGAATTAATAATTAATATATACGAATTAATACTTACATGAGATACTATTCCTAAGCTCTTGAAGTTTGAACGAACTTAAAACCGTCCTCCAACAAGTTTAAACTTGAAATGATGCATAAGTAAATGATTTGTCTGATTCACAAACAGCATTATACGAGAAATCGAACAATTGCATCATCCTCTGAAAGGTGGGCGGAGTCAATGTGGTGTGACTGCTGCGTCCTCTAAAAATGAAGCGGGTAGAAAATGATTAGCTAATTAATTAATTGAAAATGTGAAAATCATAGCGACCTCTTATTATGTACTGAATCGACAGATATTTTGCACAAAATCACTTCACATCTAAAGGAATAAGAACTGCCATGTGGAGAGCATTTCCAACTATTTTGAAATTTTAGCCCAAATTTTGGACCACCCCTAGACTGAACATGGACGAGTAATATTATACAGTACGGCAATTGTATTGTATAATTGTTGTTTACGAGTTAAAAAACAAATTGAAACTAGGTTAAACCAGTTCAAATCGGATTTGTCTCTTCACTCGCGTTACTTTAAACACCCTGTAGAAAGGTTAGAAATAGCAATGAAAAAAAGAACTTTCAAAACTTATACCATGCTTACACTTATAGACGCGTAAATCTTTCACACAGGAATAGTAGTAATAGTAAAGTATAGAACAGACAAGGTTCTCTCCTTCCTCCGCCAGCTACTGCTGACAGAAAATAGGGGTGAAAGAAGATTTATAGGAAAATAGGAAAAAGCATTGCGAAAAGAATAGCTTCAGAGTTCATTCACACCATGCGTACACTTATCTCTTGTAAAAAACAACTTCAAAAACCTCGGAGTCCTCTGGGGAGGGAACCATAAATGTCCCCATTTCTGACTCCCCCACTGCCGATACCGAGAAGGCAGACCTGGGTAGTGGGGCTGGATCTGCTACTTCCCATTCGAAATGTTCTGTGCCTCTGGCCGATTCACTTTTCATTAATTTCTGCAGCATTCGCGGCCTATTCTCACATTTTCAATCTGGTGAACACCACCTCTCCTCCACCTAAACCTCATTTTCTTTTCCTCACTGAAACTCGGGTGTCTGGGACGACTGACAGTAACCCCTTTTCTGTGCCCTCTTACTTTCTTTGTACTCAATTTCACTCCAAAGGGTGATGTTGCGTATATGTACGCAATGACCTAACTTGTTCTCATATTCCCGAACTCAAATCTTCCGAATTTCTATATCCACTGGCTACGGCTTACATGCCAATCTCAAACTAAATACATCTGCGATCTTTACTTTTCTCCTAATTCTGCTGACTATCCAAAATTCTTTGACTACCTCACTACTCTCCCTTTGCTGAAATCTCCATTTTATGAAATTTCAGTGTTCATCACCAACTTTATCCTAAATGACCTAGGGCAGATTGTACAGCATCCTACTCGCATCCCTGATCACCTTAGAGATAGGCCTAACATTCTGGATTCATTTCTTATCTCAAACTTTTTCTCCGTTGGGTTCCACCGATCACAATCTTATATCTGTTTCCTGTCGTATCGCTCCAATTCGGCATTTGGATCCTCCCAAGATGAGGTGCATTTTGCACTTTGATGCCACTGATTGGGAGGACCTTAGGCACCACTGCTCTGTCATGGAATGATTACTGTTTCCGTGGCCGGGGCCCTTCCGGGTGTACTGAGCACATCACGGAGGTGATTCTCTCAGGCATGGAGGCGTACATTCCATATTCTATTCCTACAACTAACGCAAAAAAACCTTGGTTTAACTTTACTTATTCTAATGCTATCAGCAGCAGAGAGGAGTACCGTACCGTCACCATCCAATTCCTGACTCTCACTCAGTTTATATTCTGGCCAAAATCGTGCAAAATCTGTTCTTCGACTCTCCAAAAGTTCCTTCATCTGACAGAAATGTGAAAACCTATCCAATTCTAATTTTTCTCGCTCTTTCGGTATCTAGCTAAGAACCTCTTCAACAACTTTACTTCCTTTTTTTCCCTCCTCTTTTCCATTCCGACGGCTCATTTGCCGTCTCTTCTCCTGACAAAGCTGAACTCTTAGCTCAAACTTTCGCTTCCAACTCAACTATGGATGATTCCGGTGCTGTTGAAAGCGGTCACTCTTCTTTGGGACAGGTTGAATGGTGGAGGAAACAGCACCGGAATCACCCATAGTTGAGTTGGAAGCGAAAATTTGAGCGAAGAGTTCAGCTTTGTCAGGAGAAGAGACGGCAACTGAACCAAAGATCACAACAAAGGAGAACACCAAGAATGTTAAGAGAAGAGGAATGATTAAGTTGTGTATTGCTGAAGATCGTGACGGGTGGACAAATGAAGGAATTGTGTTTTTGAGACATTATAAACCACAAGGTTTCTCTGTCCCAATCAGAGATAGTAAAAAGATCAGAGGTCAGGTGCGCCATAGTCGTCTCACACAAAGCATGTAGTGACTGTTGAGAGGGACGCTTTGTGAAGCGGGTGGATAAGTGAAGGGTGGGGTCATCGGCATAGGAGTGGATAGGACAGGAAGCACGATTTAGAAGGCTATTGATAAATAAAAGGAAGCGAGTGTCTAGCACAATAGAAAATGTTTCACTGAAATCCCGAAAGGAGGATAACCAAGAGTCAGAGATACGCAAGAAGTTACATGCGTGCCCCACGCCCATACTAATGCTTCGAGTGAATTACTAGTAATATTCGAGATTATGAAAATAGAAGAGTTTAGCTACATTTTGAGACCAAAATAATTTAATTTGGTGATGGTCGATTTTTTGGTGAAAACTCCCGTACCGGGGGACTGACCAGGTTTATGACCCCCGTAGCGGAAGGATTAAGAATCTTCCTATCGAGGATAGATTCAGAAACTTTAGAAGGCAAGAAATCAAGCTATTGGAAGATAGTTGGAAGGTTGAGAGCGATCACCCTTCTTTGGGACAAGCTGAATGAAAGCGAACTTTCAGCAGGAAGGAAAAGTACCACATGAAAGACAAAGATGAAAGAGTGCCTCGGTGGAGTGTCAGCACAGAAGCACAGTTCTTGAGAACACGAGGGACCCCATCAGCATAGTACGCCTTCCTAGAGTTGAGACCAGATGGAGAATCGGAAGTCCCTTAAGGCCGCCGCACACAAAGTCACGACAACCACGCTTCGCGGTCCTCACACCAAAAGACATATGGCCAGGCAACGCCGCCAGTATCCATCCGACCTAATTTGATATCAATTTCCTTCCAACAATTATCTTTTCTGTATATGTTCCTGTACTCTTCTTTCCTCATGTCATAAAGGCATGGGTACCGTCTGACTTCTTCAACCAACTCTCCCATTGAAAAATTGGTGCGAAACGGAGCGGTGGGAATGAATGAATGAGTGCGACTGATTGAACCACTTCCGCCAGTGGGGATGGGATAAGCTCCACCTACTATGAAGACGAACTGAGTATGTACAGCCAAAGACACGACTCGGAATATCGATCAGGGAGCGAACGCGAGCCACGTGGCGTGGCTGGCTGACGCATGGTGTAGCTAGCGTGTCCTTCGGTGTACGTTGGTTCGTTGAAAATCATTAGAGCGATGCTGAGCCACGTGGTCGGCGTGCGTGGGGTGGCTAGCGTGGCTTTCGGTGTGTGGCGGCCTTTATAATCATGTTCGCGTTAGCACAGAAACTTTCGGTATTGTTTTCTTACGTCTGAGGAACGTGATAATTTGACCAAGACAAATTCTTGTACTGGCACTATTGGTTCACCTCTCATTTTGACAATAATAATCATAATAATTGTTTGGTGTGAGCTTTTAGAATGGGATTGCATATTTTCAGTTTTAGTAATTTTAAAATTAGTATGGTTCTTTGAAAGTAATTCACCCATTTTTATAAGATGGTCTAGAACTTTAACTGAAGGGGTTATTAATACCATATCATCGGCATAAAGATAGACGAAGCTATTTATCATCATGTTATCTATACAGTATCCCACTCTTGCCTCGCTATGAGGCACAGGAGAGGAGCAGCATTTCTTTTTAAACCTTCATGTGGAACCATAACAATGAAACAATACTTTGCCGCCACCTAACCATAAAAGTTTGGTGGGTGTACCAGAATTCAATATATTTAAAACATACAGCGGAACATTCTTCTAATTTTTTAAATAAATTATTGTCATTCACTCTATCATATGCTTTGTTCATATCCATCTTATCCAGAAAACAACTATAAATAGTTGAATGGCACTTTTTAAAACCAAACTGATTATGAGAGGTCCATAAATAATCATTTAGTCGGCATAGCAAAAGTTTCTCAAGTAGTTTTGAGAAGCAGGGGTAACTGCAGTAGTCCTGTAATCATAGCTGGATAGAATGTCCCCATATTTATTTTTGATAAAGGGTAGTGTGATATAAAACGCTCATAAACTGAAGGCGTTAATGAACAAAGTCGACTTTCATAATGTCGACGTTCGACCTTATTCAAATACAGCAAAGCCTGTATAACTCGGACTAATTGGCGGGAGGATAGTCTGAGAGTTAGAGGATACCGTCTTTTAGAGGTAAAATTTATATTGTAAAAACCCTATTTTAAAGTATAAATCAATAAGTGTACTAAAACATTTAAGAAAAAGCTATATACAAATGTACATATGAGTAATCTAAAGTAAAATGTAATGAAAATATACCAATGTACCACGTGGTCACCTTTCACAAGTTCCGGGTAAGACATTCCGTTCAACGAACTCCTTATCCATATGACGCACTAAGGAGTCCCCAATTAAAATTGTTTTCCCCTCGTTCACATCCCTATCCAACTCGGCGAAAGGGTTCGAAACCTCGATAGGGGGGGGGAGGGTATTCCTATCACCTAACATACGTGGCCCAGCTCCACCCTTAACTTCTCTAAATCCCTCCCCGTCTACTAATCTCGGACCAACCTTAACCCCTTCTTCAACTCTGTCTAACCTTCCCGATAAGCTACCTATACTAGAAACTATGTTCCTCACCTCACCCTTCAATGTACTGACGTCTTCAACGTTAGTATAGGCTCGGCCTTCGTCAACTGTAACCCTACCCCTGCCCTCATCAAGCGTTGCAAGTCTTTCCGTCACCTCGCGTACACTACGTTTTATATCAACTATCTCTTCCCTTAAATCACAAAAGAAACAAACCGATCTCTCGGTAATCGCCATAGGACCGTCGTTGTAATCCTTAAAATCTGTATACCACCGATTAACCCCACACCTAGCACACGATGCTTTCTGCGACGGCATCGCGCAAGTTAAAGTAGTTAACGTTTATAACCGTCACATGTTTAAGTTAAATTATGCCGGCACGCTATGAAACTTCTAAATCACTAAAAACCACTAATATTCAGTTACTTAACTATAACAATGTGAATATAAACGCAAGTATATAAAATTCAGAATTTCCAAAAGTAAATTTATCGGCAATATCGGAGAGCCCAGGGAATGCGTCCGCTCTGTAAGGAGTCTGGCTGACGAATGATACAGTTGTTACTTAATTTTTTCACCAGCCACTAAGTTATGAAGTGTGTACACTGTACATTGCTGGTAGCCTGCAAGAAGAATTTAAAAGCTCCTTTCTTAATAGACCAGAAATAAAAATTTTGTTTACCGTCTTCTTTAATCTCCCCTCACCTACCTTTCGTCCCACTCTCTTTATATAAGCTCTTGCTCTACTAAATCCATTTTTCAGTGTGGCTCTACTCTCCTATTTCTGTTTTGCTTCGTAATTGTAGTTGAAAAGAATGATAGTAAATATTTGTCTCGGAGAAACTTCATGGATTGGGTCTGGGTAATAGATTGGATGGGTGACCGTCCTCCGCGTCGAAATGCCGTAGTGACTCGTGGTTCGGAGCCTATGTAAAGCTGTAGGTTCCCTCCATCACGTGGCTTTTGATGTTACGAAGGAAGTTAAGCAACCTCCACAACACACACACGCGCGCGCGCGCATACCCTTCATTGTTGAAGATGAGACTTCATTACTTCATGTAGTTGGGACTGTCGGCGCTTTATTCTTAAAAAGGGACATTTTTCTGCTATTTCTTAAGTTTACTAAAGGTTACTGCCTTAATAATAACAATAACTTAACTTTCAGGCGATCGAAGAGGTGTACGTGGACCATCTTCATGCCATGAAGTCCCCCAGTCCGAAACTGACCTTCTGCGTGAAAACGCGCGAGCGAACCTTCCAGCTGATGGCACCTTCGCCCGAAGCAATGCGCATCTGGATAGACGTCATCTTTACGGGAGCGGAGGGGTATAGGGAATTCCAGGGAGGCACTTGAAACTCCATTTTATTTTTATTCTTTTGATTAACTGCTACAATTCCACTCTCTAAACGATTGATGCGCTCATTCTGAAATGGGGAATAGGCTTGGAGAGTTTGATGAAGAGGTTTTTCTGCCGCGGGAGACGCATTCAATGCATTTTTTCTTAGATAAATGTCATTATTTGAAGACACCTTCAGTTTTGAAGTTATAACAAACTTTAGTGTTTTACACCGTCTGTAAGTGTAATTTTTAGATAGCTTGAATGAAGTTGTGCTCGAAAATATTTATAATTGTTGCGGTAAAGCTACAGCTCGAAACACTGTTGTGAAGTGACTTTTTGAAAATAAATGCATACGCGAGACTGAAACGCCAACACACTTGCTTTTCTTTAATTAAAAGTATGAATATTTGAAAGACCATTATTATTATTAATTAATTAATACATTTTTAACACCCATTGTAAATAAAGTAAAATTGAAAGTAAATACCTATGATGGGTATTAATTACTTTAATATTTTAAAAATGAGTTGTAAATTATTTTTAATTTTTTTATGCAAATTTATTTATCTATCTATAAGTGAGTGTATAGATAGGCTTCAAACCCGTTTATTTAACTACTAAAATTTACATTCTTCTCAATTTAAATAATTCAGTACATATTTAATTGTTTTTCTGTATTTTGGAATGACTCTGTTTAACGAAGCTATATTAGCTACAGTAAGGTACGATAAACTATGATTCCTTGGTTGAAAGTATCATAGTTTTAAAAAGCATTTTTTTAAGTATCACTTTCTACATTTAATGGTTTAATTTACATATAAATTTGTATTTGAACATTTTTAACTTGGCGTTAAAATGAATTGGTGTTGTCAATTATTGAAAATTTATTCAATAAATATTTTTCATTCCACAATCGTCTTCGAGTCCTTTCAAACCTAAAAATGTGGCCTACCCATGATGTGAGCTGGAACCGAAACAGACCGCCGAATTTAGTTGTCATCCGTGCCCACTATTGTGAAAACTCCAATAAATGAAGACTAACAAATAACTTCAAAATAATTCTATGTAAGACAAATTATATTTAACTCTATGAGAAACTTGAACTTGGAATTAGGCCTTTCACCACAGTTTGACCAAGTTAGATTCATTTATAGAATTGCTATTCAGGAGCTACGTCATATTCAATGTTGTAACACCGCTTCCCATTGATCAGCGAAATTAATTGACATTGGGTCGGGTTGTAGTAGTAGTAGTAGTTGGATGGGAGACGGTCCTCTGCGTCCAGACTATGTAGCCACACGTGGTTCGGATCCCACGTAAAGCTGTAGGTCCCTTCCGTCATATGACTTCAAACGTTGTGGAGGAGGTTAAACACCCCCACCATTACCTTAATTATTACTCAGGGAAAAATATTGAATTTATGGCTAAACAAAGGTACCAAAATTTTGTAGGAAATTAAGGACAAAAGTATTAACTCTTTATACTTCTTTATTGATAGATAATGAACTCGTATATCTCGAGTTCGCACGCACGATTAGGTAAAGTCAAAACGGTCAATTGTTGACCCCACGCAACAATCCAAATTTTAAAATTGCAGCACTATTTTATGTCTGTACATAGGTTGGATAAAAAATGAGAAATCTATACAATTACTGTATATACACCGAAAGCTACAGCAACTTAAATGAGAGGAGGGGCGACAAGCTTGACCTTCGTGAAATGAGGACTCGTCTCAAGGGACATTTTAAATGTTTGCCAATTGTAACAGTTGCCACAGACGCAACAAAAAGGCAAATCTTAAGCAAAAACCCATTAGTGTGTTATAATGTCTTCGATCCAACCCCGCCTCAAGCTCGCGACTCCACGCGCTACTACTACTATTAAAAAATTAGGATATAACGGTTTGGGTAACAGCAAATACTAAATGTACATACAAATTTAATTCAACTATTCACTCCAGCTGATCATTAAGTCCTGTAGAGAAGTCCACTTGTTTTATATCCTTTTTTGGAATGAAAGGCAATAGAAAGATTTAATTTCAACTCTACGGATCACTAACGAAAAGTTAAGGTTTCGGACAAATAACAGCCCTACAAAACATTGCATCCTGAAGGATTGAAAAGTAATTATTCGCAGGCTTCAGATATTTTAATCTCTTAAGCGTTATCGACGAGTTATATCGTCTGTCGGTGCATATAAAAGTGTGAGAAAGTGACGCTCAGCAGGTTAAAGAAACGCTTTGATAAGACAGAAATTTCAGTTTAAAGTCATCTCAAACTTCTTTGAGCATCCTCCCGAGCAGCGCATTACTATTTCATTGAAGTGAATGAACGATCTGCCGAGTCAAAATCTGACCAAAATACAAATTTTAAACCTTTCGAAGACGCATATCGCTTCTAATTTGGTATTGAATTAAATTACTCTACTTAACAATCCGTTACTGTCATAAATTCTCGGAAGACCCCAGTAATGACGACATTATTTGACTTATCTTTCAAGGATTAATCAAACTTCAGTATTTAGTTAACAATTCTTTTGTCTTAATAAAATTATACAAATCATTCCCTCCAACGTGAGAAACAAATAACGCATTTGCGGTTCCTAACTTTACATTTTTACCTCCTATTCTATTCTATCCATTTCAGCACCTAGGATGTATATTCTTTCATTTTACTCTTCACCGTTTCATTTTCGTTATCTATAGTTTCAAATAGATTAAATGGATTTTGACAATCCAACTGAAAACTCGACGACGCCTTTGAACGAGCACTGTTTCTAACCTAAGTAAAATTATCATCAGCTCATTTTCTTCGGCAATTTCGTCGATATTTTGAACGTTATTCTCAATAGTTTAATAAGATCGTTTAATTTACGGAATTCAAAGAACTATTAAGCTCAAGTCCCCTTAAATTATCCTCAACACTTGAAATGTTTTGCTCATTACACTAAGTATTTTTTGCACGCAACATGCAACATGTTTGAACTGAATTCTTTCTTAAAATTTTTAGAAATTTCGTTCTTTATTTTCATCAATATATAACTTTAAATTTTAAATTTTGCAAACACCACTCCCATGTATATCTCGGGTAAACTGAATATTTTTATGAATGAGTGACTCCATATAAGTTTGAACCATAAAGCCCTCTAATGTCCTTTGATTGTATAAAGAAAGTAAATATATAACAAGTTCTGCATTATCACAGAATACTTGGCGGTACAATACGAGTCATTAAAAATAAATACGGCCTTCACACCTTTCCGCTACATACATTTGTTTCGTTCTCTCGCTCTCATCTTGCGCGGTTATTCTCCTATACAAGCGTCGTTCTTTACGTTAATTATACTGCGTGTTTGCAGTTTAAATGTATATAATGTACGGCATGCGGGAGGTGCCCCCTTGGGGCATTGGTTTCTGCGAGTATGTAGAGGAATTACGGCATTTGATTGAGTGCGGCCCGTGGTGTAATGGTTATCATATCTGACCGGCAATCGGAAGATCCCGGGTTCGATTCCAGGGTGGTTACCTCATTTTTTCATTTGTTTCGTTCTCTCGCTCTCATCTTGCGCGGAATATTCTCCTATACAAGCGTCGTTCTTTACGTTAATTATACTGCGTGTTTGCAGTTTAAATGTATTGTAGTAATGCCTAGTTAAGAATATTAATTTTTGTTTAATTAAGATTATAATGTTTAATATAAATCATTTACTAATAATTGTGAAATTGTTTGAAATTGTTTAAAATGGAGTTGGCAATCCTGAACAGAGGCCGACAGAGCGGGCTACCCCCAAAGGAGTCAGTCTTTAGGCAGTGCGTTAAGCGTGAGGTTGACGCCATGTAACGTAAAATTTAATTAATTGTTTGTGCCCCTCTCCGACGTAAAATGTTATAGTAAAACTCCATACTCGCATCCCCCTAAATTACTTAAACCATTTTCGGAATTAAATAAAATATTAACAAGTGTTAAAAGAGTGTTAATGAACCCCCCCCCCCCCTTTGTTTTGTAACGGCTTTCATAGTCTCGGCGTGGCTACCAGAATCTTATACGGTACAGCGAAAACGAGTGTAGAGAAAGCAAGCGATAAATGAAATAAAGAGCCGATAGTAGAGTAAATAATGAAGAGAAAGTAAATAATAAAACGTGTTCACTATAGTATATATATATATATATATATATATATATTATCTCACTTATACCAAAATACAACAATTTGTTTTTTTAGAAGCACAAGCTGATGCTCCATTTATCATGAGTAATATACAAACAATCGAAGGTCGAGCTTGTTGGTGAAGTAGAGTTGGTTTCTTTTGCTCTCCACCTCACATAGCCAGGTACGCTCGGCTCATCTGGAATTGTTCTGGGCCAGGAGTCTAGTCTTCTTTTGAAGATAGCCACCGCCACACCACTCGTGTTCCTTAGTTCCTTGGGCAGCTGGTTGAACAGTCTTGGTCCTCACAACAAAACTCTTTTCCTCAACCCTCAGGATGTTTCTTGTCTAGCCTTTAATTTGGGAGCACGACACATTCTTCCTTTTCTACTTTCCACTGTTGTTCGAGTGGTTATAGGGTCCAAAGTAAGGTTAGGGACTAGTTACTCCATTATTTTCCGAGTGTAGATGATAGTGTACCTCTCTCTTCTTCTTTCCAGTGAATAAAAGTTTAATTCACGTAACCTTTCTCAGTAATTTAGTACTTTGCATCCATTGATCTTGACTGTGAAGCTTCTCTGAATCCCTTCTAGTTGACTAATATCTTCTTTTTTATATGGGGATGTTAAGTCCAAGCAGTATTCCAACTTTGGTATGATCAGTGTTTTCAATAGAGGAATCATTATATTGTTATTCCTTCTATGGAAAACTGATGAGTGGGTAGTTGGGAGGTAACGAAAATGGTTCACTGAGTAGGTAGGTAGTTAATCTAACAATTATTAAATTCCTTTTATGTCAATAACTGGGTGGAAGAAACCAATTGGTTGCTCACCAGAGTTATTCTCCACACTAGTATTTATATACTGTGTGGGAGGAGCGTGCTCGGTAATGGAGATACATTACCGCTCAACCAACCGAGGAATAAACCAAGACAACGCTGGTACAAGAAGCCCCGCGAAGAGGAGAACAAAGGGAGAACGAAAACGAAGAACGGGGCGAGAGGACGTACCAGCAAAGTACGCTCTCGACAATGACACAACCGGAGAAGGGAGAGACTCCAATAACTGAAAGTAAGTGACTAATTGAGTTTTTACACCAGAAAGTTAATCAAATTAAATTAAGCTGGGTCAGACAAGTTAGGCCTACATTGTGGCCTAAGACCCAGCATCAACTCATAGCTTAACAAAGGTGAAGGTAGATTGCCCTAACCTAATCTTGTGAGGAATCCTACTGTGGACCTCAATTTATCTGCCCGCTCTGGACCATTTCCGGAATCTCTAGGCTGACCCCTCTAGGCTAGACTTGATCTACTCTATAGTTAGACTGGAGATATAAGGGGTGGGTTAATTGTGGACCAATTCATACAGAGCATTTTTCGCATTGGTGGTCCGTGTGTGGGGAATTTACAAACCTTAACCTTACTTAACAAAAATTGCAGAATTAGGCTAAATGGTCTAGCCTAAGCCTAACCTGAGCAAGCCTAATTAGGTCTACAACCTAGGGCCTAACTAGGAAACATTTACATTTAAGGAGTCTCATTCTCTTATAAGCTTAGACCTGACTGACACAAGTACTTGGGGGGGATTAAACCAAATTAAAACTTGACTGTTTTGTCTGTGCTCTCTCTTCTCTGGTAATTTCTTCTTGTCCTCTATTTCATTACGATCCCCAGTTAAACAATTTTGACTTAGACATGGACAGTGCAGAATTGAAAAAGTTAAAAAAGAAAAGGGGGGCAAAGTTGGGAGCTGTTACAAAGGCTGTGAACACTTTTAACAATATTACACAACCAGGTAAGAAAAATATAGAGTGTGTAATTATTAAATTAGAAATTAAAAAGAAGGAAATAATAGCCATTAATGAGAGTATTTCAGAGTTAGTTGAATCCGAAATGGCTGAAGAACAATTGATAGACCTTTACGCTGATGATGATGATCAGGTAAGCTCAATTGAACAGCAAATAAGGGAACTACGGTCTCGTTTGACTGACTTAACACCAAAAAAACCTAATTCTGATTTTAATCAAAGTAGGGCTAACCTTCAACAAAATTTAAGTGGCATGCTAAATCCTGAGTCACAAGAATTGAGGGCTCAGTTACCCATTTTGCAAATACCAACATTTGAAGGGGACACGGTACAATTCCCATCTTTCATTGACAAATTTGAGAATTTAATAGGTAATAAACCTTATATTTCAACTGTTGAAAAGTTTAGTTACTTAACTAGTTCCCTTAAAGGCCCAGCCTATAACCTGATAGCCTATTTACCAGCCGTAGGGGATTCATATGAAGTAGCTATTGATCTTTTAAAACGTAATTACGTTAATAAAGATGTGATTATATATGAATTATCTCAACAAATTTTTGAATTTGCACCCATAAAAGATAACCATAGTGATATGGAAAATTTTTATACAAAATTAGAAGCTATTATAGGACAACTGGTTAGCAATGAGATAGATATTAAAACTTCATCTTGGCTTATACAAAGCATAGTACTTAGGTGCCTTCCTTCGAGGGTTAAAGATAATTTAATTCTAAAGACGGGAGAAAATTATCCTAATTTAGCACAAATAAGACAACACTTCCCCAATATCCTAACTAATTACAACTTGAGAGATTTTCCAACACATAAGACCCAGACTATGGATAAACCAAAGACTGTTCCCAGAGACCAACTAGCTACAGCCAAACAGACAAAACTTGATACTGTAGAATCAAATGTGACCAACTACAATACACGAACACCTACATTACAGAACTTTAATGTAACTGCTGCCTCAACTTACACACCATATTGCAAATTTTGTGCAAGTAATGAACACAGTAGTACTGGGTGTGACAAATATTCAGATTTTAACCAAAGGGCTAAAAGATGTGAACAGTTGAACCTGTGTAAAAAGTGTACTGGCCAGGGACATTATAAGAAAGACTGTAAATCTAGGTTAAGATTCAAGTGTAAGTTTTGTAAAAGTTTACGACATGTCTCATCAATGTGTGATTCACCAAAGTGTCCAAATAATAGTACTCAAACTCAAAAGATACCTCCCCCAAACAAAGGTAATCAAGAAAATGCCACTTTCATGGGACATTCTGCTTGTTCAAACAATGTAACAAGAAACACTGAGATTCTTTTACCAACTATTACTTTGAACTTAGTGAATAGTGAGGGTAGTACCACTCCAGTGAGATGTCTTATAGACTGTTGTTCTCAACAAACATTTGTTTCAAAAAATGTAGTTAATAAATTGGGTTTGACACCAAACCCGAATGAACAAAACCTCAATATTGCGTCCTTTGTTAAGGATAACTCGGACAAAAATAGCTATAAGACAATTGACCTGGAACTACATTTAGAAAGTAAATTCAAGAAAATTGAAGCAGTTATTATTTCTAAAGTAGGACAAAACAAACTGGTTATACCCAAACTAGAACAAACCATAAATCATTTGAAAAAACACTACAAAATAGCTGATAGACATATCACTAACAACACAATAGCTAACATTGAAATGCTAATAGGGGCAGATTATATTAATCTTATTCATAAGGGCATAGTAGAGATAGGTAATGGTATAGCTATTCAGACTCCATCAGGGATAGCCCCTTTGGGTGACCTATCAGAATACAACCTAGACCTAAACCAAAACAGTGCATGACCAACAAATACTATGTGCCTAAACTCAGTCCTACATAACACTGTAAGAATAGCAACACTTTGAATAATATTATCTCAACTGAGAACATTAATTCATCATTATCAAATGAAACTTTGGATGAGGCAATTCAAACTTTATGGTTGCTAGAATCTGTGGGTATACATGACACACATCAAACTTCAGAAGATCAGTTAATGGTAGAAAGATTTGAAGACACCATTCAGTGTAAAGACAATTTTTTTATTGAGTTACCTTGGAAAATAAATTGTCCAACTTTAAGAGATAATCTCAAAGTAGCTAAAGGACATTTATATAAAGTAATGAAAAAACTCAAACAAGAAAATAATGTAAAAATATAATGATGTCTTCAAAGAACAGCTACAGAAAGGCTTCATTGAAGAAGTAACAGATAACCCTTTTAAAAAAGATGGTTGTCATTATTTAACCCACAGGGGGGTTTATCGACAAGATGCCCCAACAACAAAACTCAGAGTAGTATATAATTGTAGCCTCAAAGACAGTGATAAACACAGTTTGAATGATTGCTTGATTGAGGGTCCTAATCTCATTTCTGACCTTGTGAAGATCTTACTGAGGTTCAGGTTAGACAAATATGCTGTACAAAGTGACATTTCGAAGGCATTTTTGAGAATAAATCTTAAAAATGAATATGATAAGAACCAACTTAGGTTCTTATGGTTCAAGGATCCATTTGATTTGAATAAAGGGTTCATAACCTATAGATTTAATGTTGTGTTGTTTGGAGCCAATTGCTCACCTAGCCTATTAGCATTGACAATTAAACATCATTTAAACCAGTTTAATAACTCTCTAACATTGAACTTCCTTAAGGAACATTTTTACGTAGACAATCTAATAGGCTCAACGACAACAAAATCTGAATTATCTGAAGTCTATGAACACTCTCAAAACATTATGCAACAAGGTAACTTTGAACTTAGAGAGTGGATTTCAAATAATGAGGATTTAAACAAAAAGATTTTAAAAGATAATAATGGTCTTACTGAGCCATCAGACAGAGTTAAAACTTTAGGTATGAACTGGTATTTGGATGCAACTTCTAACAGTCATGATTCAATCTGTACTAAAGGTTTTAAACTTGATGAGGAAGCAAATACTAAAAGACAAATATTATCAGAGGCTTCCAAAATTTTTGATCCTATGGGTCTATTCCTGCCTTCAACAATAAAATCAAAGATTCTCCTCCAAGAAATTTGGAGGACAAATGTTGGGTGGGATGATCCAATAACAAATGAAAATCAAAAATCTTGGAAGAAGTTAGCTACTGATTTAACAAAAGTGCAGAACATTAAAATTCAAAGGTGCTGTGGGTTTAGGGATAAGCCCCAGAGGCTTCATGTGTTTGCTGATGCAAGCACACAAGCTTATGGGTGCTGTGCGTATCTTGTAAGCCCTACAGAAAGTCATCTAATTTATGCAAAAGGGAAAGTTGCACCTCTCAAACCTACCCGAACCATACCTCAATTGGAACTATTGGCTGCTACATTAGCCATTAAAACCATTTCATTGCTTAAGGATGCTTACTATGATGTGTTCATAACTAATATCCACGTCTGGCTTGACAGTCAGATTTGTCTTGCATGGATACGGAATGATAGCATTAATAGTAAGAATATCTTTGTAAGAAATAGGCTAAAAGAAATAGCTGACGCTAATGAAAGCCTACAAGTAAACTTTCACTATGTTCCAACTAAACAGAATCCAGCAGACTTTCTGACCAGAGGTTTATCCTACAAGTTGTTGAAGTCAAACAAAACTTGGTTTATGGGACCTAAGTGGCTCTGTAATACAGACCAATGGCCTGTGGAACAAGTTAACTTGACATTAAATTTAATCTTTTCAAATGAAAGGTTGAACCAATCACTAATTATGAAAAGTATTCTGATTTCAACAAACTTGTTAGGGTGACAGCCTACTGTTTGAGGTTTGCTCACAACTGTTTAGCTACAATTAACAAACAGCTAAATAAAAATAATCATAATTATACAGAGGTTGCAACCCAATACTGGATAGGCCAAGCCCAACAAAAAGAGTACAATAAAGAGTTAGAATTCTTAACTAATGGGAAACAAACAAAGAACCTGTACCATCAGTAGTTGTGGATCTAAACTTGTTCAGGGATGAGGAAGGCCTTCTAAGGTGTAAAGGGAGATTAGACAAATCAAAACTGTCATACAAAAGCAAAATCCAATCCTTTTACCTAGATTTAGCTATTTGACAACATTAATAATCAGGAAAACACACAATGATGTATATCATATGGGGGTACCACAGACACTAACTACATTAAGAAAAACTTATTGGATACCCAAGGGAAGGATCACTGTTAAAACAGTCCTGAGTGAGTGTGTTACATGTAGGCGTATTCATGCTAGGCCCTATAGGAAACCAAATCCTCCTGCTTTGCCAGAGGAGAGAGTTACTCTCAACAGACCCTTTGAGACTGTAGGCATTGACTATACAGGAGCATTGACTGTAGGGGTGGTTGACACTGAACAAAAAATATACATTGTACTGTTTACATGTGCTGCCTCACGAG
The DNA here is from genome assembly GCA_023014485.1 of Bathynomus jamesi. Taxonomy (NCBI): domain Eukaryota; kingdom Metazoa; phylum Arthropoda; class Malacostraca; order Isopoda; family Cirolanidae; genus Bathynomus; species Bathynomus jamesi. The sequence continues at coordinate 474,717 of JAJOZX010001349.1, read as the reverse complement.
CTGTTTATCTGGATGTTGTGGAGGACCTTACAGCAGAATCTTTTGTTGCTGTCTTTAAGAGATTCTGTGCACGACATTCAGTACCCAAGACAGTTTGGACTGACAATGCTACATATTTCAAAGCTGGTGAACAAGTCATCCACGACTTGTTAAGCAATGAAATCACACAATTATATATACAAAATACAAACATAAAGTGGAAGTATATTCCGGTTGCCTCTCCTTGGTATGGTTCTATCTGGGAGAGGAATATACAGACAGTAAAGAATTGCTTGAAGAAAGCAATTGGCAAAAAACAGATACACTTATTTGGGTTACTCACTCTCCTGGCTGAGATTGAGAACATCATTAACAATAGACCACTCACTTATGTGAGTGACAACATTAATGACCCAGAACCATTAACTCCAAATCATTTGATTCGGGGAGAACAAGTTAGTCTCCTGCCGGACTACAATATAGACTCTTCAGAAGACCCAAACTGGACTCAACGACATGATGAGCTCCAGACTAAGTTACAACATTTAACTAGAGTTAAAGCTCATTTCATTAAACAGTGGAAAACTGAGTACTTGATGGGTCTAAGGGAGAGACATAAACAAATGACTAAGAAGGGTTGGTCTGACACAATTAAGGTAGGGGACCTTGTTCTCATACATGACAGTACTCCAAGACAATACTGGCCTCTGGCTAGAGTTTCAGAACTCAGACCAGGGGCAGACGGGGTAACAAGAGTGGTCAAATTAAGGACTTCAACGGGTGACACAACAAGAGACATTTCTCTTTTGTACCCTTTAGAGTCTGGACCCAAAACAATGGACTTTGGAGAACCTTCTCCACTGACAGTAACAACTGGAGACACTGAACTTCCAGTAACTATTCCTTTGACAGTAGGAGTGGTAACGCATCCTACTACAACATTGACAGACACAAGACCTCAGTGACAAACAGCATTAAAGGCGCGACTATTTTTACAACAAAAAATAGATGCTGGGGAATTGTAATTTTATCTTCTAACTTTCATTTTTTCTTTTCTTATGGTAAAGACCATAGACAGTTTCATCCTATGGATGTATATTTTCTCTTCTAATTAAATGCTACACCTTCTCCATGAGAAGGTGAGGATAGGCACTGTTAATCAGATTAACAGGCATTTACAGTTAAATAGTTAGCTAGTCTACACTCAGACAAAAATTGGTGACAATGACACCAAAATTTTTATCTCCCGGGGCCCCCAGTATATGGAAAACTGATGAGTGGGTAGTTGGGAGGTAACGAAAATGGTTCACTGAGTAGGTAGGTAGTTAATCTAACAATTATTAAATTCCTTTTATGTCAATAACTGGGTGGAAGAAACCAATTGGTTGCTCACCAGAGTTATTCTCCACACTAGTATTTATATACTGTGTGGGAGGAGCGTGCTCGGTAATGGAGATACATTACCGCTCAACCAACCGAGGAATAAACCAAGACAACGCTGGTACAAGAAGCCCCGCGAAGAGGAGAACAAAGGGAGAACGAAAACGAAGAACGGGGCGAGAGGACGTACCAGCAAAGTACGCTCTCGACAATGACACAACCGGAGAAGGGAGAGACTCCAATAACTGAAAGTAAGTGACTAATTGAGTTTTTACACCAGAAAGTTAATCAAATTAAATTAAGCTGGGTCAGACAAGTTAGGCCTACATTGTGGCCTAAGACCCAGCATCAACTCATAGCTTAACAAAGGTGAAGGTAGATTGCCCTAACCTAATCTTGTGAGGAATCCTACTGTGGACCTCAATTTATCTGCCCGCTCTGGACCATTTCCGGAATCTCTAGGCTGACCCCTCTAGGCTAGACTTGATCTACTCTATAGTTAGACTGGAGATATAAGGGGTGGGTTAATTGTGGACCAATTCATACAGAGCATTTTTCGCACCTTCCTTTAAAGGTTCTCAGTATCTGCCGAGTTATTCTTTTTGCTTTGTTTAATGCTATCTTATTTTGTTTCAAATTTCGCGTCATCACTCATTACACCTAAATCTTTTGCTTTAGAATTTCTCTAAGTTTCTTGTCCATTTAGGGGGTATAGTATTCCATGAATTTTAGGTCCTCCATTCTTCCGTACCTTAATAGTTGAAAATTTTTAGTGTTAAATTTCATATTATTACCTTCAGACCAATTGTAGATTTTGTTCATGTCTATTCGTAGAGATCCTATATCCTGTGAGTTTCTTATTTTTCTACTAATTTTTGTGTCATCGGCAAACGATGTTTCTCTGCTGTCACTGGTCACTTCCTCATCTACATCAGTTAGCATGATTATGAAGAGTAATGGAGTACTGTCGTTTGTGGTACGGAGCTAAGGACCTCTGACTCTGATGAAGATATTCTTTGAACTGTAACGAATTGCCCCGGCTCACGAAGGAAATTATTGGTATAGTATACCCATTTTCTTATTTTTCCTGTTATTCCCATATATTTCAGTTTATGTGCTATGATTCCACGGTCACACTTGTCGAACTTCTTGCCAAAGTCTGTGTATATTACATCATAGTTTTCGTTACTTTCGAGGGCAGCAATAATGTTATAGTGTTCTATTAGTTGTGATAACCAACATGGATTCCGGTCATCAAGATTGTTATTATTTAATTTTTTCTTGAGTTTCCAAAAAGTTATATATTTTTTCTTTAACTATTCGTTCAAATATTTTGTCGACATGAGATGGAAGCGACATATAGTTTTTGGCCTCCGATCGATCTCATTCATATATTGGAACTATGGCCGCTCTCTTCAGGATGCTCGATATTTCTCCCGTGTCTAGTGATCGTCTCCATATCCACTATTGAGGCATAGTAATTTCATTCTTACAGTTTTTGATCAGTGTGGCATTCCATTTGTCCGGGTATGCCACCGAGTGTGCTTTTAGTTTCCCTGCAGCTTGTGTAATATCATGTTGTAAAGTCGAAGTCCATTATACTATCCGCGTTTCTGTCGCATATTACTCTATCAGTTTTGGGGGTATTGAAAGATATACTGAGCTCTTAATATTTCAGATACCTCTTTCAGATCATTGGATAAAACATTGTTTTCAGTCTTCAAAGGTCCGATAGTCGTGCGATTTTTCGAATTCCTTTTTTATAGTTAACCTTTATCGCTTCTATATCGTCATCTTTCTCTGTATGTTTCTCAATTACACCGTGTATGAGACAGTATGACGCAGTCTATACTCTCCAGTTTATCGTTTAATATTTTTCTGATGTGTTTGTTGTCTTTGCAGTCTCTTAATTTTACAGTCACTCTTTTCCTCTTGCGGAACATTGACTTCTTTTGTCTCTCGAACCTCCTTCCCTTTCCTCTTTGTTGCATTTTTGGGACACGTCTTTCCACAATTACCAGCGTCTTCTCAAACGTAATTAGGATCTCTTCCGTTGTCTTACCTTGAAAGATGGTTTTCCAGTCTATTGCTTCCATGCTGGATGCAATACTTTCCCAGTTTCTAGCTTTGGAGGGAAAATTAAAAATTTCGAATTTGCTTCTTTCTGTTGTGCGTGTTCTTTCCTTTCGTGTTGCCTTTATATTAGTTGTTATTTCAATGATGATGTGGTCTGATATTATAGTTGGGGATATTTCTACATTATCACTTAGATTACTGTTGTTTGTGAATACCAAATCTAGGTAGTTGTTTTTTCTTGTATAAACCTAAATTCATCGCCTACAGCCAGGAGCATTTTTGCCTGCTCCTGGTTTCCCGTGTGCTCCCCACCCCTTGTGTTGGAGTTATGTTCCTGCTTGTAATTATATATATAATATATATATATACACACAGTAGGATGGTCCACAAAATCGAAAGTTTATTTTTTCTGCTCAGTGTTTATTTGATTCCATTCCCCAAGAAAACACTGCATACCAAGTTTTAGGTCATTATGACTTTGTTTAGGGTATGCACAAGCTGACTAAGAAAAGCTCATATTTGTTTGATCTTCATTCCCTATGGAATGACTCTTGTATTAGGAAAATGATACTCAAGTATTACATATCTATAGGTAAATAATTATTTAAGTGATTAATTTATTAATTAGAGGCAAACCAAACACAAACAATGTTGATTGAAACAGGAAAACAACTTTCCCGTCCTCACGATTACAAATTAGCCTTGCTTGCACTAGGAAATTGGCATCGATGTGTAGCGACCACCTGCAGCAAATACTGTTTCTGTTCTTCGTAATGGAAGAGTTATAATCCTGAATTAGCTTCACCCCTCTTTCAGCTACACATTCACTACCAGCATATCTTGGAGGACTTCCTTGGCCTGGAGGAACTGCGGATCATCCTTCATTGGGATGGATCTTTAGAGATGGATCCGGAGCCTAGTAGCGTGGTCTGGAAGAAGCGGTTGGTATTCTTGGATGCCAGCTTCTTCAGCGACAGTGACGGAATGTCCTCTTCCAGCACTTTAATTCTCTTCGGTGGATCTTTCTCTCCTTCCCTTACCCTCATCGACTCCAGGACTCTTCTCCATATTGGAAACTGCGTCACTGAATAGAGCCAGAGCTACCAACTCCTCGCTCAAATACCACAGATGTCGTTGGAATGCTTTTGTAGCTGCCGTTCCAACTGCTCCATCCACTTTATTCCTGTATTCTTGAATTTTCTTAAGGAAGGAGATATCGTTGCTCGGGGCTTCAAAGATTATGGGAGCCTTGAACCATACTGGTCCGTAGAGAAGAGCAACAAAGAGGGCCATGGTTCGAATGGACTTCTCTTCCTTGGGGGACACCTTAAACTGAAGTTGAAACATGAATATTTGGAGACAGTATATTGCTTTTGACATCCAGCGAGCATGGTGTATGGGGCCAGGCTGTCCAAATCGAATCCTTCGGGGAGGTGTCCCATCTAAGAAGACTACGCTAAGCTCCAGGAGTCGGCGGTAGTCGTCGCAGGGTTGTCATAGTAGTCATTTTCTGTGAGGAATGGAAGGAGTTTCCCGTCCCAATGAACAACAATTCCACTATTGGCGCCAGAAGATGAGACAGCTTGTTTCACAGAAGTGACGTGGTCACTGCGATGTCGCATACGGGTTCTCCTGAATGTGGAGCGACTGATGGCTAGTTCATCAATGTTCCCTCCAAGGCCTTTCACAGTAGCTGCCACGATGTGAACTGCCTCACGCTCGCTGGTGTTGGTTCTATCCAGGGCGGCAGCGAGGCCAGGGGACATAAAGTTCTTAGGCCTCGTTTGAGGTGCAGGACGAGGAGCTGCATTTGACGGGCCAGGGACCTGAAAATCCGGATCCATTCAAACTCGAGGCATCTTCGGAAATGAACGAGGGCCTTCATCATCAGAAGATGTGCTGGCTGGTTGACTCCAGCTGAACGGTCTCTTGCTCTTCACGCCTCTGCTTCTCTGCTACTTCCTTTTGCTCTCTGGCCTTCTTCTTAAGATACTTCTGTTTCATTTCCTTCTTAACCAGGGTTTAATCGATTCGTCCCATGTGAAACTTGCGTTCCCTCTCTTGGTCTTTCAAGAAGACTCGGTCTTCCTCTATCCGAATTAGTCTTTCACATCATGATGCTTAACGTTGAAGAGCATTTCAAGATTGTTTGAGAACTGTTGTTCCTTCTGTATTTGTGGCTTACTTCTCCTGTTGGAACCCTTTTTCAACTTCCACCAAGTGGACAGGATTCCATTCAGGGTTCGTTTGATATTCCGCTCCTCTTGAGTAGGGATGCGGGTCATTCCCCAGATATCTATGGTTTCCTTCACCACCATATTGATGCACTCGTTTTTCGTTGGAGTTGGCTCACTCATTTTCAGGAGATGAAAATAACATTGGAGAACTTGTCTAAGAGTAGGCAGACGACTCTTAGGAATCGCCTCGATGGTGCCGCCAACCAAGTAGATATTTGTTTTCTTACGCAATGCAGTTGCCATCATCACAACCTAGAAAGAAAAATAAAAAATTGACATTTTTTATTACTATGGAAATAATGTAGAAATACAGCAACTTCAAACATGTAGACTTTTAAAGTCACGCTTTAACATTAAACATGCACTAATGTACATGAATTTTCGGCAAAAATTATTATTCAACATAAACCAAAAACAATAATGCAACAGTAATATAGCAACTTTAAGCGTCATAGCAATTTATAACGCAATAGAAAATATAGCAATTTTAAGCATACACAGTTTTAACGTTACTCTTTAGGATTAAACTTGTACTAATGTACATCTCTTTCCAGAAAAATATTATTCAACATAAACTAAAAATAATAACGTAATACTAATATAGCAACTTTAAGCTTCACAGCAATTTATAACGCTATAGAATATATATTCACCTTAATTAAATATTAATATTAATTAATTATTAAGTAATTAAATATTCAACTAAGTCATTAAAAAGTAAGCTAAGATAAATGATTCCCAGTGATGCGTGAACACTTAACACACACTATCCAATGCTTGCCGGGAGAGTAACTGAGGAAAACCGTTAGTATTTGAAATACGATGCCAAATCGTAATATGTTCAAGAATAACAGTGGCCAACTGTAAACTTAATTAATTAGTTAAATAGGACGTAATTTGGAATTAGAAACTGGGTGAATTGCACAATTTTTGTTTTATGTTCCGATTTATGCCTGCTATATAGGCCACGTCAAAGCAGAGCATTACAGGGCATTACAAATGGTAGCCGTGTGAATACCCTAAATATTTATTAATTTAAAAAAAAATTCACGTGCTCTAGTTTCTCATCTAGTGGGTACATTTGGACTATGAGCACAAGAATTTCAGAGAAAAATTTCACCCCCTTCTGTGGACCGCCCTAATATATATATATATATATATATATATATATATCGGAAGATCCTGGGTTCGATTCCCGGGCGGGGACCTCATTTTTCATTTGTTTTTATTTCTCTTCCTCGTGTGCAGAACATTCCTCTATACTTACGTCGTTTCTATACATTAATATACTGCGTGGTCATTGCAGTTATATATATATATATATATATATATATATAATATATATATGGGAATGAACTCAGAATGGTCCCCTGATTTTTTTATGTTTATGATACACACAGTGCATGGAACAAGGAACTCTTCTGGGATAATTAAATCCACTATGTGTATCATAAAAAACTCAGGGGACCAGTCTGAGTTCATTCCCATCTTGAAACGGACATGTTATGTGCCTTGAAAAGTGGACGCTCAATTCTGCCAGTTGAGGTTTAAGTTTTGGTTTTTGGCTAAAAATGTAATAGTTACCCCTTTTTCTTTGATGTATTCAATCTGACGTGAAGGCAGCGAGTCTTTTGCTTATATTGAGGTTTTAAATGTAGCAGGGCTAGGCTGCTTTAAACCCTAGATCCATGTCCCAAAGCTGGATCCTGTCTGCTTTGCAGATAGCTGGTGAGGGAAGCTATATTTATTTGACCTCTTTGCGAGTGACCCGTTGCCCACGTCGGGCTAGCATCATGAAAAAGAAAAACTATGGTATTTGTCATTTACCGTTACTTATTTGGACTATAGTGGATTTAATTATCCTAGAAGAGTTCCTTGCTCCATGCACTGTCTGTGTGTATCATATATTATATATATATATATATATATATATTAGGGTGTCTCTTATTTTCGAAGTGTTGATTTTTTTAGGTTGTGCCCCCTCAACCAGTTCCATTGGTTGAAAAAACATCACATATACATTTTTTTTTGGATTGAACAATTTTTAGAGGTCGCCCCCGCTTATTAAAGTTCATAAAATATAGCTATTATTTATGCAATTAATATTTGAAATTACTAGCAGTTGTCAAGTATACTAAACATATGTTTTTAATTAATTAATCATCATATTTATGATGAATTCAATTAAATGAATATATTAGAGATAATTGTCAAGTTTGTAGCTGAAAATATTGCTTGATAAGACAAGATCAACCTGTTTAAACATGTTTCATCAAAATGCTCCAGATTATGTTGCAATTGTTTATTTGTCATCATTCAGTGTTCTGCTGTCATAAGTAAAAGGTGTGTAACTGTGTATCACTATACTTCTTTTTTGCTATTATCAGATAATAAACTGTTATTTATATTTTTCACAATTATTTATACTGATTTTGTTATTAGTGTTTGAAAAAAATTTAATGAATTTAATGAAAAAATTAGAATTTATGCTCTTATACACATTACACATATTATGAAGTTTTAAACAATGTTGCTATTTGTCACAAAGAATTTAATTTAGTTCAATGGAAATTTTACCTGACATGTGTTTCATGATACAAGCTTCAAACACGGGTCAATATAGTGGAGCCTGTGCTCTCATCGAAGCAAAATTGGGACATGATGTTTTGTACTTGCCTTGTAGACACCATGTTTTAGATTTATTGTTGGGAGCTGCATTTGAAGCAACATTGGGATCTACATCAACTGGTCCAGAGATATTGATCTTTAAGCGTTTTCGTGACAATTGGACTTCTGTTGATCAAAGCCAGTTCCAAACAGGTGAGACAGACACGATTACTAAAGAAGCAATTATCCAGTCTAAAACTGAACTAATTCAGTTTGCTAGATCCCAGGCACCTATGCTACGGGATGACTATCAAGAACTTTTGGATCTGTCCATCATCTTTCTTGGAGGTGTCCCCAATAAAGGCATCAAGTTTCGTGCACCAGGTGCCATGCATCGAGCTCGCTGGATGTCCAAAGCGCTCTATTCTATCAAGATGTGGCTTTTTCGAAACCAGTTCAAGATGACTAAGACTGAAGAACGAGGAATTCGAGATCTTTCCCTTTTTTCTGTTCTCATCTATATGAAGGCTTGGACAACATCCTCACTCCCTATTGAAACCCCATTTAATGACTGGCTCCTTATGAGGTCATTGATTAATTATCCTAACAAAAAGATTTCTGATGCAACTAAAAAAAAGCTCTCTAACCACTTATGGTACCTGTCTGAAGAAGCAGTTGGTCTTGCTTTCTTTGATGAGCGAATTACTACAGATGTAAAGAAACGCATGGTAAGGCATTAGAAGATGAGTCCACTGATAGACCACCCAAGCGTCCTCGGATTCCTGAATCGACCTTCTGCTCTGGTGAAGGACTACACCAACTTGTTACAAGAAATACTAGAGAATTCTTTACTAAGCTGAATTTGCCAGAAGGATTTCTGAACAAGGCACCCAGCACTTGGACATCCAACTGTGAATATTTAAGGGCCAGAGCTATTGTTGCAGCTCTATCTGTTGTAAATGACCGGGCAGAACGTGCAGTAGCTTTAGTTCAAGAGCTGAATAAGAAATTGACAGTGGGGGAAGAGCAGCTCCAGTTCCTGCTCCAAATTGTTGCAAAACACCGCCAGAGTCACCCAGTTCCATCAAAAACTGTTCTTCTCAAAAAATAACCATCAATGAGGTCGCACCTTAAAATACACCATATTGTATAATCATTGTATATTAAATAAATGTTGTATAAGGAAATAATACTAATTAAAGTAATTAAAGTATGTAAATAGCACTGTCATTTTGAAATTATCTCTATATAATAAACTAATGGTTTTTTTTTTGTAGCAATGCTTCATTGCTGATTGTATATAAAAAAAAGCCAGGAAGGATTTTGGATAGGAGAAAAAGGATTGGGATAAAGAAGGATTGAGGACCAAAGGATGGATTATAACAACATCAAGGATAGGTTAGAAAAGGATCAATGATAAATAAGAAGGCCTATACTTATAAAAACGAATCAAACTAAAAAAAGAAGGAAGGAATTATGTGTATAATGAGCATAATCATATGCCAGGAGCTATTATACCATGGTCACCATTTTTATTAGCCGGGGGCGACCCCTAAATATGGGCCAATTTGTGTCAAACTTTCAAGTTTTAGTTTTTATGCTAAATGGAACTATTTTAGGGGGCGCAGATAAAATAATTCAACATTTCAATTTTTGACTACCTAATAAGAGACACCCTAATATATATATATTAGGGCATTCTGCGGCTATAGGGGTGATGTACAAAGTTTGGAATTCAATACCACACACATGTTTAATCAAGTCCATTTATTAACTGAACAACACAAACAAAATTTTATTCAATTTGAGTAATATTTACTGGTCCCCCAATAGCCTCCTTCGTCTTATTGGGGAGATTATGGAATCAGCTGAACAAAAAATGTACTTCCGTAACTTTACATCCAAAACAATTAACAGAAACCTGTCTTTTCAACACATTAAGAAAACAATGAAAAATTTACCAACATATCCATAGGGATCATATGTAATGGGACTTCTTTGCACTGGGCATGGTCTTCCGATGATGCTCGATCACTTGGAATGCCAATTCTTTCTCGTCTTCGCGCTGGGTGATCGAGCTGTTGAAGTCAGTTGCGAGCTTCACCGCTCGCTCAGCGCAGTCATTGACGACCCGAATGGCCCTAACTCTCTCCTTCATCGCCACCAGGTCCTCCAGGTAGTGGGGAACTTTGAGTCCCATGCATTTGAAGAAGTTAGCAGTCCGTTTAGTCACGAAGTCTGGGAGAGTGAGCAGATACGGCGATTTCATGCACTTTGACTCGAATTTTCTTAGCCCCTTCTTGCGCGCAGGGACCTCATGGAGATTTTTAAGCATATGCTTCTTTTCCAAATTGTCTACCTTATCCGAGAAAAAGGCCAGACCAACAAGGTCCTCACTGAGGTACCAGAGGTGGTTCTGAGCCTTGGCTATCGCAATGGTTGCAACTGCCTCGTCTTTGGTCTTGTATCCTTCAAGCTGTCGGAGGAGCTCGATGTCGTTTCGAGGAGCATCGACGCCACTGGGTGCCTCAAACCACGCTCGAAGGTAAATCGTAGTGGAGAATACGTTGATGCGTCGCAGCGCCTTCTCTTCCGACGGCGTTAGGGAAAACTGCCTCCGAAACAAGAAGATCTTGAGGGAATAAATTCCTTTTGCCATCCACCTAGCTCGGTGGAATGCTCCGGGATAGCGGAAGAGACTCTTCTTCTGCTTCCTTGGAGGGACGGTTGCCCCCAAGAAGAGAAGCGCCAGCTCCATGTATTCTTGGTAATCATCCCGGTCCTGCTTCTGACTAAGTCTGGCACTGATGAATTCAACAACACTGTTCCGGTTATCAGAGACAAAAGTCTGCAAGGGGTCAGGGTCTTGCGGGTCATCTTCAAAGGGATGGTAGCTGCCCTGGTCAATGAAGCTCCAGTAATCCCTGAAGCGAGCAAACAAAGGAATGTTCGGGCCAGAGGAAGAAAAGAACGTGTCGAAGACTGCAGTGACCACCAACTCGTGAGTGTGGTGGCGGCAAGCGAAGAAGACGAGTGGACGCTGCAAGCCTTCTTCAATTGTGACACATGCTCCAGTTAGGGTAGATCACTTTTCACTTTTTTTTAAAAATTATAGCTGGTCAAAGTTTTTCCCATGATTTGGTTCAGTGGAAGTACACTGACACCATTTTTACCAAAATCGATCAATATTTAGGGGTCGCGCATCGACCTTGAAAATTTCAATTTTGGAAATTTGGCCAAATTGACAATTTTTTACTGAATAAAGATAAATCATCAAATGACCATATTTTCTGAATCCTCTCAGTGAAAGAAATCCTCTCAGATACTTACCAAGTTGATAGGACAAGTGGTTTAGAAGTTATACTCACCTTGAGATAGCATTAAAATTTAAAATACCGTATTTGTCCCCGTACCTCCATATGCTGTCTGCCATTGTCTGCTTTTTAGGATAAGATAAAACGAATAAGGAAAGATCAAATGTATTTTGTATTAAAACGGTTTACCGATATCACTAAAGGCACTTACTCCGGTGCCCCTAACTAGGTTCAAAAACTGTATGAATCGTGGTTAGAACACACGTCATCTTAAGGCGTGCGCCATGTACTCTCTCTCTGCTAACTCCCTTTCCCTCTGCGCTACGTCATCTTGGCAAGTGACGACTTCTTGAAGTCACCGAGTTCTTTCCGGCTCTTTTCCACGAGCTGAAGAAGACCCTGCAGCTGTGACTCGTCTTTTGTGACAGTGTTCGCGTAATCTTCTATCAGTTTTATCCCTCTCTCTGCCACGTCGTTGGTAACTTTCAGATGCGAGATGACATTCTTCAGATCACAGTAGTTCTTATCTTGATCCCACTTATTCACCGGCAGAGTGAGCCACGTAGACGCGCACACCTGCAGGCCTGTGAACACGAACCACGATGACTCATCGATCAGGTCCGGAAGGCGCGTCGTGTCATCAACCGAGACGTTGTCATACGTGAAGTCCTCGGGCACAGCGAGGCGGCACAGCTTCTTTGCCATCTCGTGCTTCACAGTGTCTTCCACTTTGTCACTGCAGAGGGCGAAAACGACGGTCTGAGGCCTCAGATCACAGTGCCGCCTGATCACTGCCAGTGAAGCCTCTGCAATCTCGCGATCCACAGCCCTGTACTGCAGAAGACGCTGGTACAACACAAGGTCATTCAGCGGGGCATCAGCTGCGACAGGAGCCGCCAGCCAGGCAGGTGCGTAGAGGAGTGCAGTAAATAGTACCACTCTCTGAAGTTTCTGTACCAGCTCGTCGTCGAACTCCAGCTGACCGCTGAACATCAGGAGCTTCGTGTAGTAGATGATCTGAAACGAATACGCACTGTGATGTATAAATACCGATACCACTCCATATAAGTTTGTTTAATGGTAAATTATTTATCTTATTTTTTTCTGGTAGGGACTTCAAATGGCTGTTTGCAGAAGGCAATACAATATTTAACTTCTAATTCAAAATACCAACCTTGGCCATCCACCTCGCATGATGGTAGGCTCCTGGGCGCATGAAGTGTGTGCCACGACGTGGCTGGGCCCCGAGTACCAGGAGTGTAATCTCCGCCACTTCTCGGTAGTCTTCTCTGACAAGACCAGAAGCGGTGCCGAGGAACTTGACTGCCTCATCTCGGAGCTCCATCAGCCACGTCACCTCCGCCAAATGCTCGATCTCCAGCTCGCGATAAGTCGAGAGGTCGAGCTTGTCCCACCTGAAAGGGGAGTTATGAAAATATTGCATGAAAACGACTGAAGTTTCCCTTTTCGACTGCTATTAACATCATTAGTAGAAGGACGCTGATATCTCAATTGCTCTGAAGGCAAAAAATCATTGGAGAAAACAAATGCGCCTTAGACTTGAAATTCACCTTCTCCTCAGATACTGGAACAAAGGTTCAGTTGGTGCTGTGGTTCTTCCAAACGCGGTGATGACCACTGCCCCCGCGATGAGCTCCATAACGTGATGGCGACAGCCCAGCTGGAAGAGCGGTTTACCAAGCATGTTCTCCAGCCGGACCACCGCACCCTGCACCCTCCCCGTATTGGAGGAAGTTGTGTCGAAGCACAGTCCAATCACGTTGTTCTCGCATCCCCTGGGCCTGGGACAGACCGGTGCCGTCAGCAACAGTCGGAACGGCCAGCAACGTTCCTTCTGTGCATTGGGGAGCTCCGGAGATGAGAATCGCCTGGCGGTGCTCCAATGATCCAAGAGAGTCCTGAAACGTATGTCATACATGCCAATCCATTATCGTCCAATGGAATATGTCAATCCACTGTCGTCACTGGAACATGTTAATTCACTGTCGTCCACGGTGAGGGCAAAACTGACCTTGATTACTTTACCGTCCCAGTGGACGACAGCATGCCTCGGAGATACGAAGGATTTCTGCACAGCTGTCGACACTTCACAACGATGTGCCACTCTTCCACGGCGAGACGTGTCCTTCGAGATACTGAATTTGTCCAGGTCTGCGGGCGGATCTGCCGAACGTAGGACTGCCGCCACGACACTTGCCACCTATGTGCGAAATTGAAAGGAAATTGACAAGGATGCGTATGGTTTTTATGTGACAAAATAATCACTAAATTTTCCGTCGTTACGTCTATTATATCTTTGTCAAGGAAAGATCATTACTGATATACACACCTGATTATTGGACATCCGGAAGCGATCAGCCACTTCAATAACAGCCGGTGCATTGAGGATGCGGTGAGGAAGGCTGATTGATACAGTTGATTCTCTCGGCTGTCGGTATGGTGGTTCTAGCTGTGATTCGGAGTTGCTCGATGATCTGCTTTCTATAGATTCATCGTCGCTCTCAGCTTCGGTTCCTAATTTCGTTTTTGAGGTGCCTGGCTCATCACGAGATTGTTGTCTTGAGAGTTGCCGTTTTCTCTTGACAACGAACACTTTATCATTCCCACTCATTGTTGCCTGGCGCAGGCCCCGTTGATCCTCATAAAATTTAATATCTTCTTGTTTGTTGTTGTCTGTCGAGAGCAGTCGACTTTTCTGTATCTCTTCAATAGCATCGGGAGCTCCGATGTCCCAGAGCTTGTTCAGATTTTCTGAAAACTTCTCCCTGCCTTTTCCCGCGTCACTGTCTCTCATCTTGCTCTTCTGCAGCGAGCGCCACTCTTCCCACAGTAACTCCAGTTTTCTTTCGCAGTTACGCCTCGTGATCGTCTTTATACGTGCCATGTTCCAAAATGCCAGAACATTGGCCACCGTGTCTTTTACGGCGGCCTTCCTGTCAGTAGTTTCCTGCTTGGCATAGAAGAAGTACTGGAGAACTTGATGGGTGGTTGGCAATTTGGCACCACCGATCGAGGAAGATGGCTGACCAATTAAGAAGACGTCCGTGGCTGACCTTAGAGAAGGTGGTGCTGTTGTTGCTGCTTTCTCTTTTCCAGAATAAGTAACTTTCAGAGTCTTCCCACTCCTGGTTGTTAAGTTTATCCATTGTACTAAAGTCTAGACTTATCAAACAAGAATCAATTGACACAGTTGATCTGTAAAAAGCAAACTGTGATTAGTAAAAATATTGGTCATAGACATAGCGTGTGTGTGTAATTGGGATTTTAGGATGCGCCAGCTACTGATGCTATGATTACGTCCATAACGGGGGACAAATACGGTATTTTAAATTTTAATGTTATTTCTAGGTGAGTGTAACTTCTAAACCACTTGTCCGATCAACTTGGTAAGTATCTGAGAGGATTTCTTTCACTGAGAGGATTCAGAAAATATGGCCATTTGATGATTTATCTTTATTCAGTAAAAAATTGTCAATTTGGCCAAATTTCCAAAATTGAAATTTTCAAGGTCGATGCGCGACCCCTAAATATTGATCGATTTTGGTAAAAATGGTGTCAGTGTACTTCCACTGAACCAAATCATGGGAAAAACTTTGACCAGCTATAATTTTTAAAAAAAAGTGAAAAGTGATCCACCCTAAATTATTATTGCTCCTGTGTGGAGACCTGTATTTGCCGCCGTTGTGTCACAACATATTCCTGCAATGAATGGTTTTACCTTCGGCCAATTGTCCAGCACGGTGAGTATGGCATCTCCCATTGCTTTTCCGGTTCCTGATGCAATTTTTGGAATGGCCAGCAGCTTTTCGAAGCCTTCTCCTGATACAACGCTGGGTAAGCGATCCGACTTACCACCTCGTTCGTCGGGAAGGATCTTCCCATCGAAGTGGAGAATGCACGGCTTCTGGGGGTCAAAGTTGGTCTTAATGTCCTCGGCAATTCTGTGTCGTGTTTTGGTTCTGGCACCGTGAATGGAGGTCGCTGAGAGCGTCAATTCTCGCACATTCACCCCAGCTGCTGACAGGGCAAGAGCGACGATGTGTATGGCTTTTTGCGACGAACTGGGGGTCATCGATAACCCGGCGAGGGTCCATCATCATGGCTTTTGGCTGAGAGCCACATTGGCGGAGGCGGTGGCTGACCTCAGTGAATTCCTCTCCCGAAGACTCGGTGGAGCTGGACGAGCTGCCAGTCAATTCTGCATCTGCCTCTGCATGCTCCGGCTCCCGTATTCGTTTCATTTCCTCCTTAGACTTGTGTCGTCGTCGCTCCTCGTTCTCCTGCTTCATTGTCTTGGCCTTGGATGCTTTGGCAAATGCAACGTCTTCTGGGCCAATGACCATCTTTCTCATTGTCCGTTGGTCTTTAAGGAAGTCGCAGTCCTCTTTATTTGTCTTCGAAGATCCAGCTTCAGAGTGAGCAACATCAAACTAGGTCTCCATGTCCAACAAGAACTGTTGTTCATGAGCTCGCTGTTTCCGTTCGTCGATCCTTGTGATTAGACAACTTCACGTACCTCTCGTGAAGCTTTTTGAGCTTGGCAACAATGTATGGCTTGTGGGATGTCTTCGACGATGCTTTTGTCCACATCTCCATGAGTTCTTCGGCCACATCACTACATGCTCTTGGAAGGCTTTGCTTCGTGACTCGTTGGATGAAAAACAGACGCTTTCCAACTTCACCCATGGTGGGAAGCTGTCTCATGGAAGAGAAATCCTCCTCCCTGAGGTGCCTGAGAAGCCACAAACTCACTTGCTTGCGTGTTGCTGTTGTTGTTGTTGTTTATCCGATCAGCTCACCCTGATCGAGCAAGCCGGCGGCACGCAGGTAACCGATCGCCCTCTTCGGAGTGGACCAGAGGTTCAGCGCACTAGTGATGTTGTGTTGTGTTCGTTGTTGTGCTAGAGCGGTACAGTCTGTCATAATGTGTTCAATTGTTTGTGGTGTGTCGTGGCACAGGTGGCAGGTGTCGTCTATGGAGTTGTCTAGTCTGTGTTTATATGTTAGTAAGTTGGGGTGATGTCCACATCGGAATCGTGCTAAGTTAACTCGATCCGATCTGCTCAGGCTGATCTCTGACCTGTTAATGGGTGGCGGCTTCGCACCTAGGACCGCATTCGGACCGAGTCGTGTCAGTGCTTTGTGGGTTAGGTGTGTGTGTATGGTGTTTTCTGTACTGTGTGATGTCTGTGGGGCGTGGTATGGAATGGAGTATTTGGTTATAATGTCTCTCTGGTGTTACCTTAATGGTGCGAGGTGTGGGTGCGTGATTGTACATGTAGTGGCAAGGGTGTTGTGGGTTAGTTGTCGCTGCTGCCATGAATTGTGTTCCCCTCATGTCTAAATGTTCCCTAACTTTCAGTATTTTTGTTTCTGTGTGCAGGTGTTCTATTGGTGTTGTTTGAGTGCATCCTGTAATGATACGAAGTGCGTTGTTTTGTATTGTCTGTAAGGTGTTTATGTGTGTGTTTGAGATAATGGGTGCCCAGCATGGGCTAGCATAGTCCATAACTGAGCGAATATATTGTTTGTACAGGGTGTCTCAAAAGTCACTATCTATTTCGGTGACATTAGATGTTATTTTAAAAAATGCTATGCTGGCATAAAGATATGTACTTCTGGTGCAAATTTGTGTATTTAAAAAAAGCTAATTGGTTTATTTCGAATTTTGTGTAATTTATAAATTTATCTTGACATGCTTGAACAATTCCTCGAACCTCAACTTCTTACAGATGGCATTCTTGACACAGTAGTTTTTCAGCAGGATGGAGCACCGTGCCATTATGCAATAATTGTACGTGATTATCTTGACAGACGCTTCCCCGGTCGCTGGATTGGTCGTGGAGGAACACAACCATGGGCAGCACGTTCACCCGATTTAACACCATTAGATTTTTTCGCCTGGGGTTTCATTAAGTCTAAGGTGTACACTGGTAGAAGAATTAGTGATGTAGCCGAACTTCGAAATCGTATTACCGATGCAGTTCAGAAAATAACACCTCAAATGCTGGAAAGTGTGTTCCGGGAAACAACTTATCGCTTTGAGCTCTGTAGAGACATTGATGGTCGCCATGTGGAGACAGATAAATAAATATCACTAATTCTTTGTGGCACTTACTTTGAAATAAATATATTTTTCATGTCTTAAACCAGTTTTTCGTAATTCCCATTATTTTTCAAAATAGATAGTGACTTTTGAGACACCCTGTATATGAGTGATGTTGTTTCCTGCTGGTGTCCAAAGTTTGTGCCTGTTAGTACCCTAAGCGTGTTAAGTCTTGACGTACATTTGTTTTTAATATCCTGAATGTGGTTTGCAAAAGATAATGATGTGTTGTATGTGACCCCAAGTATTTTGGTCCTGTGAGTGTGTGGAATGTTGATGTTGTTTAGTGTAAGCTGTGGAATTACCTGGTGTTCTTTTGTGTTGCTTGTAAGCAAGGTGATGGTTGATTTTGTGGGCGCTACTTTGAGTCTATTGTGTGTGAGCCAGTCTTGTATACTGTTTATGTATGTTTGTAGGTTATTTGTAGCGGTGTCGATGTTGTTGTGGGTGGATGTTAGAGTGATGTCATCTGCATATGATGATAATGTAAGCTTGTTATCTATGGGTGTTGGAATGTCATGCATGTATAAGTTGAAGAGTGTTGGTGAGAGAACAGAGCCTTGAGAGACCCCGTTCGGAAAAAGCTTGTTTTTGGATGACTTGCCATTAAATGTGACATGTGAGTATCTTCCTGAAAGATAGTTGCTCAGCCACCTTTTGGTGTTATTATGCAGGTCTGTGTTGAGTATTTTGTTTATGAGCGGGAAGCGTGGGATAGCATCAAATGCTTTACTAATGTCTATTGTTGCTAATAGTGTACGTTGAGCTGGTCGTCTGGAGTTGATGCCATCCATGATGTGCTGCGTGAGGTTAGTGAGTAATGTCGTGGTTGAGTGGTGAGGTCTGAATCCATGTTGAGTAGGCGATAGTGGAATGTGTGGGTTGGTGATTTGTAAGATTAGTCTTTCTGTTACTTTGGAAGGTGTGCATAGTAAAGTAATGGGTCTATAGGAAGCTGGTTCTGTTGGATTTTTGTTTGGTTTGAGTAGTGTAATAATTTTACCTTGTTTCCATATGTCAGGAATAATACAGTGTTGGTATGAATATGTGCTGATATTTGTGAGAGCTAGTATTCCTTGTGGGCCCAAGTGTTTAAGGTGTATGTTAGATATGTTGTCTGGTCCAGTAGCCTTCGAATTCTTAATGTTTTTGATGATCTTGGTGGTGTGGTCTGTATTGAAGGGTGTAATGGTTGTGTCGAGTCTGTAGGTTTTCTTGTGTCTGGCTGTTTGTCTGTCTGAATGTTTCTGGTTGTTGTCTCTGTTTAAGTGACTTATCTTTGCGTCGTGATTAATTAGAATGTTAGCTTGTTGTGTGTATGTTGGGATATTATTTTGGCTGCGACAGATAGCCGCGTGTGAGGTGTGAATGCCGCTGTTAGAGTGGGTAATGCCGTTTATAGTCTTGTATAGCCTGGATGTATCTGTGGAGTGGTTTAATGTTGTTATGAATTCCCTGAATGTTTCTGTTTGTTTTTCTTTGAGTTTGTTGTTTATTTCTGTGTTGAGCTGTTGTATCTGCTGTTTTATGGCTTCTGTGTGTGGGGTTTGTGTGTTATATTTGAGGTTGTTACGTTGCCTCATAAGGTGGGCTATTTCTCTAGTGTAATTTGGGTTGTATTTCCTAATGTTGCCCTTCGGTATGTATTTGTTTGCATTAGTGATGATCTGATTAAATGTCTTGAGTGTTGTATTGATGTTTATGATGGGTGTGCTGTTTAATGTGGTGAATTGTTCCTCAGTCTGTATTTTGAACTGTTCCCAATCAGCTTTCTTGTAATTTCTGTAAGTGTGCCTAAGGCTGTTGGGGCAGAGTGTAGAATGTGTTGTAATGATGATGGGCAGATGGTCTGATGACAGTTGTTTTTCTGTTCTCCATTGTGTATGTGTTGCTAGTGAGGGGAACAGAACGTTATGTCTGGGGAGGAGTTTGAGTATCCTGCTTGATGTGGTATGTGTGTATGTTCTTCTGTATTGTTAAGAATGAAGAGGCTGTTTAGTTGTGTGGCTATGTTGGCGCCTCTGGTGTTGCTTTGGTTGTGCAGGTACCAACTAGTGTCTTTGGCGTTGACGTCTCCTCCTAAGATGACATTAGTGAGAGAGGCCAGATTGTGTAACTGTGGATTGTAATTGGCTGGCACCTGAGGTGAACTATCTGGTGGGATGTAAATGTTGATTAGTGTGGTGTTGTGTTTTGCGCATGTTTTAATGTTAACTGCCTGTATTTCTATCGTGTTATCTGCTTGGATTGTGTTTGTAATGTTTTGGGTAGCATCAGTGTAGCTAATGCTTTTACGTATGTAAGTGATGAGTCCACCCCCGTTACCCCCAGTACGATCTTGACGGATCGCCGTGAAGTCAGGGATGGTGGGTGTTTTGTGTGTGCGTTTTAGTTTTGTTTCTTGTATAAGTGCTATGTGAATGTTCTGTTTGTGTACGAATTCCCTAAGCTGCATGATTTTGTTTGTGAGGCCATCTACGTTGTACTGTAATATGTTAATATTATACTTCTGTATGTGTCTCATGGTGCTATTGTGTCTATGTCTTTGTGTATGGTGACATGTGTAAGTTGTAGTGGGGCCTGGATTAGTCTTAATGTCGCCAGAGAGTAAGAGTAGTTCGGGGAGCACGCAATTGCTCCCTGTAATTGAAAAAATAGCACGCTGAGAATAGGTCCGGCCCCGGGAGCCGATCGGCACTCTGACCGTGCCACGCAACAGGCCGTCGACTGCCAGTCTGGCCAACCGTAGACAGCCCGCTGCACGGAGATTTGAGGAAGTTTGGCCACCAGCGCGTTGATGTTTTGGTTTGACGTCGCCTCTTCTTCGCGTTGACGTGTCCCGCGCTGGAGGATGCAGCCACTGTTAGAAGCTTCCTCGTCAGCTGCTAACACTTTTTTCAGGTTGTTCTAGCTACCTGTTGAGAGGTTTTTTATAAACAAATCTCAGTTTTCTGCTCAAAACGGCTCTTTCTAATTTTAAAATTGATTAGTCAAGGAAGGAAGATGTTGACTTCTATTTTGCGGCAACAGTTGATGATATTTATGTTACTTTACTGATTAATGAAAATGATTAGGCTCTTCAAGTTACAGTATAAAAGAGTTCTTTCGTAATCTTTCTTTCGTTATTTACACTCTAATCAGGTAGGTACTTTACTTATGCGAACTTTCTTCAGAGTTTCTTCATATACTGTGAATATCGTCAGAGTTTAGGACTAGGTTGTATACTGCTCTGTGTTCCCCCAATTTCCCCCAAATAATTACGTTAATTTGATGTGCTGATTCGGATAAGTTCCCTTCGATGTTTCTGTTTCTTGCGTGTTGTTGCCATCTGTGAAACAAATAAGACTCATTAGTAGTGGTACGACACGTCAGACTGATAACACAGTTTATAGGCAGGCAGCAGATGCCCACCTAGTGGGGATGGGTTGATGAACGGAAAGTGGTTGTGTGTGTGTGTGTGTGTGTGTGTTTGGGGACGAGTAGTGCTAGTCGTGTGCTCGTGTCGATTGTGTGCTCGTGTCAATACACTCGCTGTTTCAACGCTCTACAAGTTGACCCAAACCTACAAGGGGCTTGGGGGAGTGGAAGGAATGAGACTATCAAGACCATTTTTTGTGTGGGCTCTTTTTAGTACAAAGGGATCCAGTTTAGCGTATGTGCGTTGCTGGATTTCGAACTTCGTGTTTTCGGAATGCCCTAATATATATATATATATTATATATATATATATAATATATTATATATATATATATACAGGGTGTCCCAGGAGGAAATGTCAAGAATGCACCATTTGACTCTTTGGGTATTTTTAAGTAGAAAGTATTATATCGACATGTGCCTGATTCCCAACCGTTACCGAGATACAGGCCTCTTTTTGCTTTATTTATCGCTATCTGATTTTGTGTTTCGAATTTCGCATCATCTGTCATTATTATCCCGAGATCAATCGCTTTCGTGCTTCTCTGAATTTCCTGTCTATCTGGAGCATAATATGCAGTCTGTTTAAGTTCTTCTTTTCTACCATATCTCAAGAGCTGAAATTTCTCGGCGTTGAATGACATGTTGTCTTCTGACCATTTGTATATTTTGTTCGTGTCCCTCTGCAAGGCCTCCACGTCATGTACATCGCTGATTTTTCTGCTGATCTTTGTATCGTCTGCAAAGGATGTTACTATACTGTTGCTGTTTACTCCGCTGTCTATGTCTGTTAACATGATTATGAACAGGAGTGGGGCCAGTACTGTCCCTTGTGGGACTAGCACTAAAAATCCAAACCAGTGGACAAGGCCAGAGTGAAAACCCAGCATCAGATATAAACTCAAGGCTGAACGTTTAGAACAAAGTATGTCCCGTTTGGAAACCACAGTGAGTATTCCGAAAAGTAGGACAAATGAACAAGAATTCAAGGTGGTCAAAAAATAAAAGAACCTCGAAACCGAAATACAAATACAAGGATTCTGAATCCATTACCATAAAAAATAGGTGTGAAATTACTTGCTGAGGAATCCTTTTTAATTGCAGATTATCTAGTCAGAAATCAAGTGGACTTTTTCGGAGCAAAACACGTGACCAAGAGAAAACTCTGATGTTTTCCAGGTGCCACAAGTCGGACAATAAATGCGAATTAAGCAGCATTAGCGTCAAAAATAAAAGGTGCCCCATCATTGTACATGTGGGTAGCAATGACATTTTTCTTCAGAGGGACAGGTGGGCAGACTGAGGCCATTGTAAAAGAGTTTAAAGGCCTAACCGATAAAAGTGAAAAAAAAAGACTGGTATGGGAATGGTTGTAGGAATTCTTCCAAGAATGCATGCTAGTGGTTGTACAGTCCCCTGCAATAGTTCCACTCCACCCTCTCCGAGATGTGGAGGCAACGCAGTCCCTCTTAAACCACAGTACCCCACCCTCACTCCCTCCCTCTCCAACTCCTCTTCTCAGGTGTTGTCATAGTAATACTTTTATTTTTTGAAAACCAATGACAGAATAAATATATTGTTCACTGTAGTTTTGGTGGTAATGCTAGGACGACTATGTATTTTATTTATGCATTATTCCTAAATTTAGGGAATAGAGTAGTTACGTTATTTCGCAAATGTGGGATACTTTAAAAACTTTGAACCATAGGATTTTGATGTGGCTATGTGTAAGATAAGTTGTAGAATCGACTTTTCGTCCAGGCAATCACATATCTGTTTAAAGTCCATGCATCATCAACAAATGATTATCCAGAAAAAGGTCTATCCATGGAGAGATAATGATATCATAGTTTAATTTTTTATTACAAAAAAAACATGAATCAAGTAAATTTAGGGATTTTCTTAAGAACATACAAAACATAATTTTCAAATTACTGTATAAGGCACTGACAATTGTTTAAGTAAATAAATATATATTTACTACATCACAACCATAACATTATTATACACAATAACTAAATACTTGGTCCACCCTCCATTATTATTAATGGCCTCTTGTAGCCTATTTGGAACAGGTGCCACGTGATTGTAGATGACTTGTAGGTTCCTGCGGAAAAGTTCCCACTCTGCCTCTGGTGTGTTCCAGCAGGTGCCGAGATGTCCGCTCCTACCCAGGCTCCCAAGCGTTAACCACATTTGCCCACACATTTTCAATGGGGTTTAGGTCACACCCCTTGGTGGGCCAGTTCAGTAGCTTGACATCTCGTTATTCCTGAAACCACCGTCTGATGATCCTAGCAGTATGAACAGGGCAGTTATCCTGTAATATAGAGGGTGTCCCAGAAGTCTGCACTCAACGGGAAAATATACATTATATTTTTAAAGTGAAACAAACACATTTCTAATGTCAGTTTTACATATTTCAGGAAAGAAAATACCGTGATGGCTCAGTATACCAATCAAGCGAAGGTGGAACTGGTATTTCTATGATACATGTTTCCGAAAAAAGCCAGAGGGAGGCATGTATGTGAAATAACTGACATGCCTCCCTCTGGCGTTTTCCGAAAACATGGAGCAATACCAGTTCCACCTTCTCTTGATTGGTATACTGAGCCATCACGGTATTTTCTTTCCCGAAATATGTAAAACTGACATTAGAAATATGTTTGTTACACTTCAAAAATATAATGTCTATTTTCCCTACGAGTCCAGACTTCTGGGACATCCTATATATGTTAACTCTCCGTCATGGCCTTGAGTGGTTCGAGGTTGACGGGGGTTCTAGTTAGGTGGCAGCAACGGATTTTCTCACTCTGGTATAGCTGGTACCATTTATGGAATCACAGTAGTTTCTTTTATACTACACTCCGATTTCTTCTTGTAGTGGATTGGAAGATTCTGTGAAAACTTACTGAATTATCTAACGGTTCCCCGCGTATCGGAAAATTATTTATTCTACTTTAAAACTAAGTTCTCTGGAGAAAGCAGGGCTCAAAGGAGAAGCCAAAGAGATCCTCTGACTGAATTTTACTGCTTCTAAAATATTTCAGCCTCTAGATCACATCATAATAATTAGAATGATAATTTGAAAAATTACAAGAGTTTACATACTAACAATTTGGTGACATTATTTAATGTTGACCCGTTTTGTTTTTTATTCTCAATAGGGTGAATTTTTTTGCAAAATATTTGAAGATAAAGGTAAATTTTGGCTATAACAGCAAGTCATATTTTTCTTTTAAACAGCATACTGACAGATCTGATGTTATCATGATTTGCCAAGTTAACTAAAAATGGAAATTTAAATATGCATTTTATTATGGATTAAAGTTAAACATACATATGAGTCAAAATTAAATACTTAAAATTTAAAATTAAGTATTAATTTAGAATTTTGGCAAGTTATGACTTCATCTTTTACAACTAAGAGAGAATGTATAAAAAAAATGAACTTTGCAGAATTTAACACGATCACATGATTAAGCTTAATCTAAAAAATGATTAGGTAATTTAAAAAAGAAATAATTCATCAATTACTTAGCAAAAATAAAATAGAAAATTAAATTTTTTTCCAAACTTGCACTTTATATACAGTTAGTGTCACGCGAGTTTGGACTTTATATGCAAAAATGACTGTTAGAATTATTCATTTTTACAAATATATTATTTAATATATTTCGTCGCTGGGTTCAAATCACAGTTTAAAATTAGATGCTATTAGAATCGTAATTTGACACGCCGAATTACAGTGTCCTTCGAATTTTGGGATCATTCGTGATGCAATACTTTTTGTCCTGTCGTGATTCGATAGTAACACTTACAAATAAGTGTTGTATTCCTCTACATTATGATGATTAAGTTCAGCTATTGTGCGATTTCATGTAATATCACGTAATATCGCCGTTTTTAGCGTCTTATTTAAAAGAGAAACAAAATTATTGATATACACGAGCATCTTCGGAAAGGGGGACTGCGTTGTTTCCACATCTCGGAGAGGGTGGAGCGGAACTATTGCAGGGAACTGTACCTTAAGAAAAGGTATTAATATAAACAATAGAGTTAAACGCATTTGCGAGTCAAAGAATAAAATATGCCAATTTTTGGCCTACATTTTTCGATAACGAAATATTTCGGCTCGGAAGGCATTCGTTTTACTCAAAAGGGTAAGAAGGAATATGACGATTTTCTGAACATTAACTTGTATAATCTTTTTAAATTAGGACCCCAACCAGTAATTGATTCAACTCCACCAGTTGTTGTCCTACTCCTCCAGTAGTTGATCCAACTCCACTAGTCGTTAATACTGCTAGTGCATCGTCTGACCAAGCTCCCCCCTTATCGTTAATTGATTTACCTGCTTCGGGAAAAGACTCGGATCCTTAGCTGATCTTTTTCCGTGTCTCATCTACCCTGGGAGCAGTCCAGCATGTTCTCAAACATACACTTTTCTTCCTGTTCCTCACTACATATACATGCATTTTACACACTACATAATCTTTACAGAATTAAAAAAAAAAAAAAATAGCAACTTCAAGAGCTTCGGAGTCCATGGGGAGGGGACCATAAATGTTCCAACTTCTGGCTCCCCCGCTGGCGATACTGGGAGCGCAGACCCACCCATTCGAGATGTTCTGGGCTCTGCCTGATCCACTTTTCATTAATTTCTGCAACATTTGTGGCCTTTACTCAAATTTTCACTCTGTTGAACACCACCTCTCCTATTCTAAACCTCATGTTCTTTTCCTCACTGAAACTCAGGTGTCTGGAACTGACAGCAACCCCTTTTCTGTATGTTAGAAAATCTAGAAGAGGAAGAGCCATTGTTGTCCCAAAGCGATATGATGACTAAGCTAATTAATGCAGCATTGCTTGTATATATTAAATTAAAATATATACACAGAATATACGAGGTTTGTTCAAAATGTATCCGGACTAATGCGATTATAGACAGAATATGGTACTTACAGGATTAATCTCCCTTAAAGTACGCTCCTTCTGAAGCCACATACTTTGCCCAACGACCCTGCCACTGTTGAAAACATTTTTCGAAAGCACTTTCCGGAATGGCTAAAAGCTGCTCCGTCGAATTTCTTTTAATGGTTTCAACATCATGAATCGGTATCCTTTCAGGGTTTGTTTGAGCTTCAGAGAAAAAAAAAGTCCTATGGAGCCAAATCAGGCGAATATGGAGGCTGCTATAATTCTGGGATAGTGTTTTTGGCCAAAAATTGCTGGACAAGTTGCGACAAGTGAAATGGCGTGTTATCGTGATGAAGCATCCAATCTCCAGAGTCCCACTTCTGCGGCCGTTTCCTCCGAACTACTTCACGTAGACTTCTCAAAACTGGAATGTAAAATTCCTTGTTGATTGTTTGTCTCTGTGGAGCATATTCATGATGCACAACACCTTTACAGTAAACAAAAAAAAAAAGTAACATAACCGACATCGTAAGAAATCGCCGCGAAACAAAACACGTTTAACTTGGACTGACGCTACACATTGAAGTGCAACCCTATCAGCCAGTAGCGCCATACGATTTTCTGACATGGGTAGCACTTCCACTACGTTATCTGGATATAATACTTTATATATATATATATATATAATATATATATATATATATATATGGGAATGAACTCAGAATGGTTCCCTGGTTTCATCATATATATATATATATAATATATATATAATATATATATATATATATATATATATATATATCAGGGCTGTGCGGGTCTATTACTTTCGGGTCGGGTCCGGGTCTGGGTCATTTTTCTAATTTACTTTCGGGTCCGGGTCCGGGTCGGAGTCATTTTTCTAATTTACTTTCGGGTCCGGGTCGGACCCGAAAGTTCACTTTCAGGTCCTGTCGGGTCTTTCAGTATATGACCCGGGTCTGGGTCGGGTCCATTACTAAAAATGTAATAATTATAATCTGGTATAGGATAGGTAATAAGACTGCTACCGTAGCTACATTAACATGTTTTCTGAAACATAGTAAAACATTATGGTGCTACTGTAGTATGCGGTCTACCGACGATTGGTTAGGTTTAGTCATGATATTTTCGTTAAAACTAACGAAAATATCATGACTAAACCTAACCAATCGTCAAGGGCGATTGACAATGGGATGTAAACAAACAATTAGTAAACAAGATAAGAAGCTATAATTAAAAGGTAGACCGCCGAATCGTAGGTAGACCGCATACTACAGTAGCACCAACATTATATGGCCATACGGTAGTAGCCTAACCATATTTATTAATTAATCCGATTTTGGAAATGTTTGAAAGTAGGTGTATTAATTGTATTAATATTTAATAGTAACTAGGTATAGTTATACATGCATTGCTAAGGGGCAAAGTACGATGTATGATTGCTCTCTTCAGCCCCCTTATTCTAACAGCACTTGATCATATCGGACCCGTTGTCTGTTGCAATGGATACAACTTGTGCAGATCCCAAGTCGTACTCAGTTAACACAGACTAATGGTTTGTTTCAAAACACCTCCTATGAAATTAATTATTTATTACTGATTTAGATTTAAAGTAACATTCTTTTACATAAACTGAAAAATTATACGATATATATATATATATATATATATATATATATATATATATATATATATATATATATATCCCCGCAAGGGGGTTCTAAGCTCGTGCTCTTGAGTGCTCTTTGTGCTCGTTTGTACGTGCTTGTTCCTGGAGGTTTCACGTGCGCCCTCCCGGCCCTAGCACCCAAGGATGATGGGGCTCGACCTTGCAGTCCTTGTCATCCTTGGTCTTTTTCCACTTCGACTGTCCCTCCACCCTTTCTTTTTCCTCTGTCTTTCCTCTCACTTTTTCTTTGTTTTTCCGCTGAGATATGCCCTTTAAATAGAGGCGAATCGGTTCTTCCTGAACTAAAAAAAAATAAAAAATATATATATATATATATATATATTTGTGTGAAATGTAAAATAATTTTTTGTGTGAAATGTAAATAATTTTTACCTGTATGCGAGCAGTGAAGTTCTTTGACAGCCAATGTTTTCACTTCAATTTTGTTTCCAAAGTCATATTGGGCTTGAATACCTAAAAATCCTCTATCTAAGCGGCTGCAACAATCTACTTTTAAATGAAACATTTTTTTAAGAAGTATTTTTAACGTATTTTTTTCAGCTATTGCTCTATCGAGAGTCAAAGTAGCAAGATTTTTCTGTTCATGTTTATTTCATTGCAGATAGAAATGGTTCAACCAAAATTTTAAATCCAATATCTTCTACAATGCTAAAATGCCGCCCGTCTATTGTCACCCACGAAATAAGGCCATTTTCTAAAGTTTTCTTATGAAGATGCGGGTGAACTCCAACTTTAATTTGTTTAAAAAAGTTTTTGACACGAGTTTGGCCTACATTCATTCCCTTGGTTTGTATTTGAGTTTTCGAAGTACTGCTAGTGCTAGGTAGGCTTTTATCATGATCCTCAACTTTACGATATATGTCTGGGTGACACGATTTTAGGTGTCGCTTTAGGTTTGTCACATGATTGCCACTATACACTCTCCCGCACTTTTCAATTTGTCATGTAGATGTTTTACCAATATTATTATATATAAAATATTCATTTGTAAGGCTAGTTTTTTTGCTACCACTCCCCACCGAAAAAAGACCTTGGGAAGGCATTGCAAATATAAATAGCAAACGAAGCACTGGAGACCAACCAATGTACACAGTACACAACTGACAAACAAACAATAAAATATATTAGGATTAGGCTATTCTTCCGTCACCGTTAACTCTCCACTTCCAGTCAATCATTTGGAGGGTGGAGTGATAATTCAATACATTGTTGCCAAATCTAAAGGCGCACACACAAATTTTGTAAACTAAAAACCCGGCTGTGCGGGTCCTTCACTTTCGGGTTGGGTCTGGGTCTGGGTCAATTTTAAAATTCACTTTCAGGTCCGGGTCCGGGTCTTTTTTCTAATTCACTATCGGATCCGGGTCTTATCTCACTTTCGGGCTAAACCCGGGTCTGGGTCCGACCTGCCAGTCCTGATATATATATATATATATATATATATATATATATCTCTACAGTGTATATATATATTATATATAATATTGGTAATTCATAGAGGATATTTAAGATAACACCTTACTGTAAAGTAATCTTGAGTATTTATACTGTTATAAGATAAAAGCAATGAAAGCACACTAACACATTGATAACAATTTGATAGAAAAAAATGTCAGCTATTGCATAAAGTTGTTTCACCAGTGTAAAAAATTTCGAAAAAAAATAAAAATTTTGTGGGTAAATAATTTGATGTCGCTCACTTTATTTGCACCTATAATTGCCAAAATGCATAAATTTTAGATTTAAACAAGGCTGTATATACATCACTGGTATGCATATGAAATTATTTTGTCTGCTGTGAGGGTTTTTTCAACTCATATTATATAATTCGACCATGCTGAATTCGAAAATGACATTGGTTTTCCTCAATCAGGTCAGGTTTTTTCTCTATTAGCCATTTATTATAAGTCCAATTTTATCCCCAAATTTATTGATTTTTTTAGCTTAAACACTGTAGATACGAGTAATATTATAAGAACACTCGTGAAAAATGAAAACATTGTGTGAATAAATACTTTTATGCATACAATGAATATGGAAAAAAGTTTATTGAGGAAGGAATGAAGTTTTTTTGGCTTTCCGTCTGTGTTTTTCTTCGGGCACGTCTCGCTTCAAACACCAGCAATAGTCCGCCAGCATATTGATATCCCAGTTTCCCTGGTACCTCTCTTCCATTATTTTGATATCTTGGTGAAATCGTTCACCCTGTTCCTCACTATAATCCCCGCAATTTTCAGGAAAATAGTCCAAGTGGGACCACAAAAAGTGCATTTTTATGGACATGCGCGACCCATGAGCTTTGAAAGCTTCCATCAAGTTTTCGACAACGGACTCGTATTCTGGACTTCTACGCTTGCCAAGAAAATCAGTGACAACTGATTTGAATGCCTGCCAGGCATTCTTCTCAGTTGGAGTCATTGCGTTTTCGAACTGAGTACCCTTGATCAAAGTTCGAATTTGAGGACCATCAAAAACCCCAGCATTTAGTTTAGCATCAGATATATGAGGAAATTTACTCTCGAGATATCGGAATGCTGAACCCTCCTTATTCATTGATTTGATGAAATTTTTCATCAAGCCCAGCTTAATATGAAGTGGTGGGAGCAAAATATTTGTTGGTGGTACAAGGGGCACTGAAACGACATTATGCGACCCAGGTTCAAAATTCTCTCTGGATGCCCATTCACGCTGTGCATAGTGCTTCTCATCCGCTCGGCTATCCCATTTGCAGAGGAAACATGGGTATTTCGTGTATCCCCCTTGCATTCCCAATACAAATGCCACAATCTGAAAAAAAATGAAAATATTTAAAGAATTTAGAGAATTTGTTCTATCAGATAAAAAAATCTATGCATTGGACTGTATCACTTCTGTGGGGAAGTTAAGTGTTCTTATACGCTCTCAAATAACCTTTGGAAAAACAACATAGTCAATAGCAATAGTTTACTTATGATATTAGTATTACCTTCAAATCTCCACAGATCCTCCAGTTATGTTGGTCGTATACGAGAGCATCCAGTAAAATTTTCATGTTATCGTAGCTCTCAGTAAGTTGTACGGAATGTGCTACAGGGACTGATGCAACCCTATTCCCAATGTTGAGAAGTACTGCTTTCAAACTTCGTTTAGACGAGTCTATAAATAGCCTCCATTCTGATGCGTTATATGGCAGGCCCAAGGATTCGATTAGCCCCTCAACATTGCAGCAGTACACTAAGGAAGAGTTATTTTCGTGCACTGCAAAAAACTTGCGGAATTCTTCCTCTCGTTTCCTATACCAGGAGAATGTTGTTCCCGGAGCCAGCAAGTTGTCCTCTCGAAGTCGTGAGCCCAAGATCTCGGCAGCTAATTTGGAAAGTCCTAAATCCCTGGTAAGATCATTAAGTTTGGCCTGGTTGAGAAGCCTCGGCTCATTTGAAGCGGTATTTTGAGGTATATACGACTGGGACTGGTCACTGGCATTGGTCATTGATTCATCATCAGAATCATCGAAGTCCAGGGTTTGAGGTGGGTCGGGTATTGGAATTCCAGGACCATGGGGTACAGGCCTCATAGCAGAAGGAATGTCAGGGTATACAACAATGTGTTTATTCTTCTTGTTAACTCCTGAAAATAGAAACACAGAAACATGGATATAAAACTTGCATATGAAATAGAAGAAGCATTCAGACAGTGGCGGCTCGTGAGGGAAGGCTGCGGTCTGTAAGATATGAAATAGGTCGATGGAGTCTGTATATTTTCTTTCTTTTTCATTCATATTGTCACTTCGGGGACAATATGAATGAAAAAGAAAAAAATATACAATCATTGTATATGTAAATGTAACTTGTATAACAATATGTATGTGTAAATGTATTTTCTATAACAATATGTATATGTAAATGTATGATTACCATTATGGTGTATTATGCTATATATGGTGAATATTACATTATGGTGAAAATTATGTCAAGTTTCATACGAGGATTTCAAAATATTTAAGAAAAATAAATTTATAAGCCCACCTTGGAGGTTTGTCATGCAGAAATAGCAATCTGTCACGTGATCCTTTCCTTCTCTCCAAATCATGGGAATTCCAAAAGGCAAAGATTTCGCTCTGCCTTTGCTCCATCTTCTCAAATTTTCAATGCACGTCTTGCAGCACATATGAGGGGCGAAATTTTTGTCCTGGTCCCCTAGCTTAATTCCAAAGTATGCTCTATACATTGTCTTCACAAATTTAGTGATTTGGGACTGGTTATTTGGCATGGTAACCGTCCCACATATGTAGCAGAATCTATTGGGATCATTTTTACACGCTCTATTCATTATGAAATATTTTATCTATATGCCTGAAAAGTAAAAAAAGATATTATACAAGTGAAACAAGTGATGATAGATGTTACTGTTCCAATTCCGCTTTGACAAAATCACGAAAAATTCTATTTTACTTATGAGGCCATAGCCGGATAACCTGAGCTGATTGAAAAAAACGGATTGCAGATTCGACATCAGCAGGAAAAACTCTATAAGAATCACTTACAAAACCCTTGACAGCAAAATTGATGCATACCAGTGATTCAACGGTATAAATATCATTAGATGGTATCATTATTGTATATTTTTGTTAGATTTTCCGTGTTGTTTTATGATTTTGTTAGATTCTTATATTTTATCAAAGAATTTCTGATTTTTCGGATCAACTTGTAATTTTGGTAAAAATTAAAAAAATTGTCGATAATGATAACTGATTTTTATTTCTGTGCATTTCATTTATATACAGTATATGCTTATAGAAAAAGTTTCATACGAGTACATATAATAACAATATTTATATACATGTTATGGATGACGGGGGAGGCACGTGTCCAAGTGTCCTCCCCCCTGCGGGTGCTACTTAGTCAACTTGTCTCGACATGCAGAGACATGTTTAGCACAGTCACAATTCCAAGCAGACCTTTTTCTAAAAGTAAACACCCTGTCCAGATACTTTTTGAACAGACCTTCGAACATATTCGTCTCATAATTGTAAGGTTAGTGAAAAATTCACTTAATTTAGAGCTAGCATTTTTGGGCTCTTGTGGCATAATTTTTTTGGGGTACTGGCAGCGTCCTTTCTACTCGTTTGCTGAATGCGGCCCTGATAGAGCGTGGTCTTAAAAAGCTCTCTTGCAATTCTGTTTGGTTATTTAGATACAGGATTGTTGCAAATGTGCAATGATGCAGGTTGTGTTGTTGTTACTGCAAGGTTTAAAAAGAAGACCATAAATAGTGCCCCTTTTTTTCCTTCTTAATTTTATGCTACCGAGGCCTAAAGCAGGCCCACATCGAGTCAGCAACCCGGAGGTAGGACCAGGGGCGGATCCTTCCTTTGGCACCCCCATAAATAATTTTAAAATTTAAACACACAGAAAAATATATTATGTTTGCAAGTATCATAGATTTTTAAACAGTACAGTACTGTCATAAGCAAATTGGAAATAAGAAAAATGCAGGACATTAAAAATTCAGTGAACAGGTTTTATTTTATACAAAAAACACAGGAAATCCAGTCTCAACGCTCAGCCTATTCTTCAAAGGTAAATAGAGAGGATTCACAGTCTCTGCTTTCGAGCCTTAATTTCTGCAAATTAATCAATGACCTCATCAAAATTCACCTTCTTTGCATATTCATGTTCAAGTGAAAGTAAAGCCAGATTTGTCAATCTTGTCTGACTCATGGTCGAGCGAAAGAAATTTTTTATCAATTTCAATTTGGAAAAACTTCTTTCACATGAAGCAATAGACACACAAACAGTCAAAAAGAATCTCAAACACAGTGACAAGCTTGGCAAAGATTCACAAAAATCCCATTTCACAATAAACTCCAGAAACTGCAATGCTATCCATTTCTTTGCCTCTTCAACGTTGATTTTGGCAACTTCCAAATGCCTCCGAAGTCGTTCAATTTCCACACTGATATCTTCATCAGAGAATTCATCGAAAATCTGAGTCAAATTTGGAATATACAGTACTTCCGAAGTTCTTCTTCTGTTGCAACAACCAAAGTGTTTGGTCTTAACATCACCATGTAGTTGCATTAAAAAAAAATCATGCAGTCATATCACCACCACCATCGTAAGATCACCACATAGTCATCATAAAAAACTCACTCAGTCATACACATCATCGTTACTTCAGGGACCACCATTCATAAACACGAGTTTCTATAACATCACGAAGATGCATTTATTATAACATCACGACGATGCATTTACCGGGTATTATAACATCACGACGATGCATTTACTGGGTATTATAACATCACGACGATGCATTTATAAACACTTAAACATCACTATGTTACCACATTGTCAAAAATTACTGGACACTGGTATAAGTACCATGATATTGTTATAAACACCAGCACTTTATGCTTTATCATAATTATTTAATGAAACATACCTCATGTCAAGTGTCAAGTGAACAAGACTTGGAATGTCAGTTGCAGCCAGCTGGCTATGCTCAACAAACTGATGACTAAAACGTCAACAAACGTTCGCCTTTCGATGTAATTTTTATCAAATATTTAATTTTTCGTTTGTAAATTTTGCATTGCCAATAAAAATAAAAATTTATTTTATAGTGGAAATTAACATTAAGCTGTTGTAATAGTTTGAACATTTTAAAATTTCTTTTCTTACTTTGGCGAATTTTTCATTTGGTTTGAAAACTTGTACCGCCCCCCTCGCACCCCCCTTAGTACGCCACTGGGTAGGACCAAAAAGGACCTCCAAGTCCGTAAGGTTGTTTTAGTCAAGCTTAACTTAGGCTATATGTTAAAGTAACCCTTCAGAGCTTGGCCCTTCAATGCTCAGCTGGGATTCTGAACCCAATAAAAAAATAAAATAAAATAACATGGTTCTTCGTAATCGGATTCTAGCCAAAGATTGAATCAGTGACTATCAGCAAAGATCTGATTGTGCAAATTGTAGCCTAAGTTAGGCCTGGACAGGTTGAGCATAATTTGAGTTAAGGTCCGAGTGAAGAAAGTTTGGTCGCTCAATTGTGAAACTTGGCTGCTAGTCTGTGGTTGTTTTGGGGTCTACATTTGGTTTTATTGTTCGTAGGCGAAGGTTGCAGACATCAGTGTGCTAGTTACTTGGGTGGAAAATTTGGTATTTCAGACTGGTGGTTGGTCAGTACCCCAATCAGGCGATTCAGTTTATTTGGCAGAAGGCAAATTTGAGTTCGGTCAGTTTGGTTAAGTATTTTGGCCAATTCAACTTATATGGCATTGAACCCAGTTGTTTGTTTACATTGAAGACGAGTGCAGCTGAACTGAACAAGTTTAGAAAGAAGAAAAGGGCTTACAAAGGTCAAATTATAAAGTCATTGCCACTATAGATTCTGCCATAGAGCAAGAGGATTTGAGCTTAATGACTGCGAAACTTTCCATATTAGAAACTAAAAAGGTTGCTCTACAGGAAGTAAATGTTAAGATTGAAGCTCTTATAGAAGAGGATGAAATGGAAAATGAAACCATTACTTTGAAGAGATTATTGATGACATAATTAAAGCACGCCACAGAGCAAAGGAGTTTAGCAGTTCAGTACAGTTAGAGACAAGGTCTAATAATGAAACACAGCCCTCAACAAACAATGTTAGTGAGGTTAATTAAGGTTAACAGATCTGCAGTTCAATTCTCAAGGCTTGTACTCAAAACATTTTCTGGGAGTATTCAGGAATGGCAAGAATGGGCAGACAGTTTTCAGTCAGCAGTTCATTCTAGTCAAGTGTTAAGTGCTGTGGATAAATTTAATTATTTGCAATCCCTCTTGGAAGGGGAGGCAGCAAAGACAGTAGCAGGATTAGCATTAACAGAGGCTAATTATAATGTGGCTTAGGATATATTAGAAAAACGGTTTGATAAGCCAGAGATCTTAATTAGAAGCCACCTCCGCAAACTTTTAGCTATACCTCCTGTTAATAATCCCAATAGTGTCAAGGAATTACGACAGTTATATGATGAATTTGAAGTTAGAACTATGCCTCTGGACAACTTGGGTGTAGGAATGGAAAGGTATGGTGTAAAGTTGGTCAATATAGTCCATGGGCCAGGACCAAAAATTTCACTTATTGGTACCATTTTGGGGTGTCGGGGTAAAGTATGACTTTGATTTTTTAATTAGTATACGACTAGAGGATATATTTTGATATGATAACCATTGCTGAGAGGTAGCTGTTTAATGTCAGGGCCTCTGAGAGCTGGCACTGGGCCCGAGGCAAGATGCATGATCAGGCCCACACTCCCTAAATCTCCCTACCAACAAAATTTTACTACTTTTTTAAACAAGTTTTTTTAAGTGACTTAGTGTTAACTTGGGGTGAGATTGAGTGGTAATAACTGAAAAACATTTATTAGAACGAAATAGTTCTGTAATATGCTTATTAAAAATTAAAACACTGTTGATAAGCGAAAAAAAACCTTAACATTCTTTAGTAGTGTTAATACGTTTGAATAAAAACACATAACACCAAATCAGTCCATCTGTGAAGTTGTCCACAAGTCTACAACTCATTTAACGATGCTTTGCGGGCTTTTCTGTTAGCAAATATTTCAATTATATCATCATAGTTTAGGTCTCTTGGAAGTCTGACCTTTTGTTTGCTTTTTCATCTTTTTCTCGCTTTCCTTTTCTCTTCTGTGCTCCAGACTTATATTTGTACTCCATAATGCTAACTTCACCTTAAAACAATAAAGAATTGAACCAATGCAAACCAACAGAGTTGTCACAACAGCAGCCTAACAACTGACTGACTGTGCAGCCAGTGCAGTGCTGTTGGAAACATGTTCTAGTTACTGGTGCTGCTATCTGTTGAGACAATTTTTAAACGTTAGTTATAACAAAAGTTATCTTGTAATGTAATTTTTTTTCACGGTCCGGGGCCCCCAGAGGCTCGGACCCCGGGGATTTTCTCCCCCCTTCTCCTCGGGCCTGTTTAATGTACCCACCCCTGGAAGACTTTTCATTGCCGCCCCTGTTGTATGGTTCACAAAGTATTTGGACAAGGCAAGAGAAAGTAAAAAAATTAAACTGTTTTTAATGTTATCTTCATTATAGCACAATGTTACAACACGGATACAACAGTACAGAAATTATTATTAAACAGTGAAGCTCCTCCAGATATGTAATCTTTCACAGAAAATATCAGAAATATAAAATGTTGTCTTGTGCGTGTAAGAACTAGTAACTGGTGAAAATCTGATTTCCTGATTGTATATGACTAAAAACAAAAATAAAACAAAGTCAATGAAGATAGGAAGAAGAGGAGAAGCTATTCAGGTAAGGTTGTCATCAGGAGCGATAGAACAAGTGGACTCGTTCAAATACTTGGGAGTACGGTTCACGGAAGACAGAGATACATTCAAGATGATGAGTGATAGAGTTGGACTTGGGTACGTTACCTTCAGAAGGTTGGCAAAGGTATGGAAAGACCGAAACATCACGCGAAAACTTTAACTGCAACTGCTGAAAACAATAGTGATACCTGCAACCTTATATGGATCAGAATGCTGGGTAATGAAAAAGAGAGAAGAGAAGAAACTATTGGCATTCGAGATGTACTGTCTGAGGAGAATATTGAATATAAGATGGGAGGATAGGGTGACAAACCAGAGAGTGAGGGAAATGGCTGGAGTGGAACGGAATATAGTGGAGAGAGTGCACGATGCACAGAGGAGATGGTACGGGCATGTTGAGAGGATGGAGGCGGAGAGATGGCCAAGATTGACGCTGCATGGACGAGTACACGAAAACCGCCCGAGAGGACGACCGAGACGGACATGGCTGCGGGGGTTCGGCGAGGCTAATGAAGGTTTAACGACCAGAGAGCTGGTGGATCTGGCGAGGGATCGAGACGAGTGGAGGCAATACCGACATATCAGATGGGACCCTACCTGAAACCTCAGAAGGGACATAAGTCAAGTAAGTCATATGACTAAAGTGGCATTTCTAATACAATGCAAGCCTTTCATGATATATGCAGGTATATAATAGAAATGGAAATAGAACCTATAGATATAGAACCTAATGTATCACTGCACAGATTTTCAATTTATCACTGCACAAATTGAAATTATTACTGCACACTAAAATTAGGTATGCTCCACTCATCCTGCTCGTATGTACGATCACCTTGGATATACGCCCAACATTCTGGATTTATTTCTTACCTGTCATCCTTCTTATTCTGTAAAACTTTTCTCTCCGTTGGGCTCCTCCGATCACAATCTTATATCTGTTTCCTGTCCTATCGCTCCAATTCGGCCTTTGGATCATCCCAAGTGCCTTTGGCACTTTAGCGCGCTGATTGGGAGGCTCTTAGGCAGTATGTCTGTGATTTCCCATGGAATGATTTCTGCTTCCATGGTCGGAGCCCTTCTGGGGCTACTGAGCGCATCACAGAAGTGGTTCTCTCGGGCATGGAGGCGTACATTCCATATTCTAGTCCTACTACTAATGCAAAAAAAAACCTTGGTTTAACTTTACTTGTGTGATAGCTTGGGGTTAGACACCCCGTTAGGTTATTAGGTTTCTAAACAACAACAAAGACACTTACCGGTGCGTTGAATTAGATATTCCTTTTGGGGCCTACCATAGATTCCTGCGTCCCACAAACAGCCTACCTAACTCTCTCTTACTTTTCTAATTTAGAAGCTATAGACATCACCCCTAACTATACTTAAGTACTGACAACTTTCTACCCCATTTTTCACCTTAGAAACACCACCAAATACACACTTAGCACCAACGATTAAGTCAGAGGAAAAAGCATCTCGAGGCTAGCCCAAACCAATACGAACACCCGCGTTGGTCCGTTTATGCCTTCGTGTTGCCATTCAACTTAGATTTAGTGATATTTCCCTTTTAGTGACTTTAGACTATATACATATATATACACACACGTCACCTCACTCCTCCCCTACAAGTTTAGTCTGTCAGGGGGATGAGGGACCCTAGACGACCTGCGGAGCGGGGTTGATGTAGTAGGATTAGGTGCAACCTGCATAGGCGGGCGAATTGAATCATTTTCCAGAGGATCGGTTCTCTCTTCCGGAAGACTCTGGTCATTCTGCAATTCACGTTCCCATATCTGGTCCTGATGGCGCTTAATAGAACGACCATCTTCTAGTTGGCACTTGAAGGAAACAGGGCCCGTTCTCTCCTGCACAGTTGCAGGAACCCATTTTGATCCAGCCCCATAGTTGCGAATCATAATTGGATCATTAGGTTTATTGTGGTACAACTTCTGTTTTTCCTGCTGGCGTAAAACTCATTGTAACGTTTCGTTTGGACGTAACAAATCGAAAACTGAACGAATTCCCCGGCCAATCATAAGTTTAGAGGGAGACACCCCTGTCGTTGTGTGAGGTGTTATTGGATATTTAAACAAAAATTTATCCAACACCACTTGCATTTCCTCTCCACGAGAATGACGCAAGGCCGACTTGAAAGTACGGACCATGTTTTCCGCGAGACCGTTAGTAGACGGGTGGAAAACACTAGACCTGACATGTCTAATGCCATTTAGGTGGACAAAAGAACGAAATTCCTCTCTGGTAAAACAAGTACCATTGTCGGAAACCAGGACTACGGGTAAACCCAATCGAGCGAAACACGAACGGAGTAAGCGAATAGTAACACCCGAAGTCGTGGAAGTGGTTGGAAAAATTTCCACCCACTTAGAGTAGGCGTCCACAATGACTAGGAAATAGGTATTATTTATAGGACCTGCATAGTCAACATGGATCCTATGCCAAGGTATAGTAGGCCATTCCCAAGGATGAAGTGGACTTTTCCTTGGGAGATCTCTGTTCTCTAGGCAGCTTTGACAGGAACGAACCAATGATTCGAGTTCTCCATCTAAACCGGGCCACCAGAAATAAGCTCTCGCCAGCTCTTTCATTTTTGTTGCACCCATGTGTTCAGCGTGAAGTTCCTTCACTAAATTCGACCTGCCTTCATTCGGAATTATCACTCTGTGGCCCCATAAGAGACAGCCATTTTGGATCGAGAGTCCAGACTGACGTTGATAAAAAGGCTGTAATTCACTCTCAACCTTAGTAGGCCAACCAACTGAGCAGTAATGGATGACCCTAGACAGAATAGGGTCTGATTTTGTCCACTGCTCTATTTGTACCGCAGATACTGGAGTGGATTCCAAAAACTCCACCAAGTGAACCCATTCTGTAGGTATA
The DNA here is from genome assembly GCA_023014485.1 of Bathynomus jamesi. NCBI lineage: Eukaryota > Metazoa > Arthropoda > Malacostraca > Isopoda > Cirolanidae > Bathynomus > Bathynomus jamesi. Next base: position 434,732 of record JAJOZX010001349.1, on the reverse strand, counting down.
GGTACACATCATTTGGATTTTCTAAAGGCAACCTACTTAGCGCATCAGCCGTACCTAGAAGTTTGCCTGACCGATGTACTAAGTCAAATTTATAGGCTTGTAGAATCAGTGCCCATCGTTGAATCCTACCTGAGGCCATAACTGGAATATTTTTATTAGGTGAAAATAAACCTAAAAGAGGCTTATGGTCAGTAATTAGTTTAAATTCATGACCCCATAGATAGAAATGAAATTTTTTTACTGCAAATACTAAGGCTAAGGCTTCACGTTCAAGTTGTGCATATCGTCTTTCAGTCTCAGTTAGTGTTCTAGAAGCAAAACAGATAGGCCTATCTACACCATCAATGTGGTGAGATAACACTGCCCCAATTCCATAAGAACTGCTATCTGCTGAAACTATGAGAGGAAGTTTAGGATCATAATGCACTAGGAGAGTGGACTTTAGTAGTACGTCCTTGGAAGCCTCAAATGCTTCCTTTTGGGTTTTCTCCCATCTCCACTGTTCCCCAGATCGTAATAGCTTATTTAGGGGTTCAAGGAAAGTCGATGCATTAGGCAAAAATTTCCTATAAAAGTTTAGGAGACCTAAATAAGCTTGTAACTGTGTGATGTTTTGTGGAGGTGGTGCATTTTTTTGCTTCTAGTTTATCCACCGTTGGATGAATGCCTGAGGCATCTATGCGGAACCCTAAATATGAAACCTCGTTAGTGACCCACGAACACTTTTCTCTCTTTAGCTTAAGTCCGGCATCCCGGAGTCTTTTTAGAACTGTGGTTAATCTAGTTAGGTGTTCTTTTTTAGACGAACCTGAAATGAGGACATCATCTAGAAAACAAAGTACCCCCGGAATGTGACCTAGAACTTGGTCCATTGTCCTCTGAAAAATACCCGGAGCCGATGCTATTCCATAGCATAGCCTATTGTACTTATATAGGCCTCGGTGCGTATTTATGATAGTTAGTTCTTTAGAATTTTCATCTAAACTTAGTTGAGCATAGGCTTGGGACATATCTAGTTTTGTGAAATATTTACCCCCAGCAAGAGAGCTAAATAATTCATCAGGCTTGGGTATAGGGTAGCAATCTAGAAGGACTGCTCTATTTGCTGTTAAACGGTAATCCCCACATAACCGCACGGACTTGTCAGGTTTTAGTACAGGAACTACTGGGGCAGCCCACTTAGCGTGTGTGACTGGTTCGATAATTTTATCTTTGAGCAGCCTGTCAATTTCTAAATCTACCTTCTCCCGCAGTGCATGCGCAATTGAACGAGCCTTACAAAATTTCGGAGTTACATTAGGATCTACTTCTATACAGACCTGATGGCCTTTTAGGTTGCCTACTTCAGGCCCAAAAACAGAAGAAAACTCCCTTAACAATGAGTCTATGTCAGACGGATATGAGAGTGTGTGCACATCTGCCTGACCCTTTGGCAAAATTTTGTCAATCGGCATTTTCAAAGCATCAATCCAATCACGGCCTAGTAGAGTAGGCCCTTGCTCATCCACCACTAAAAGAGTTAAGGGATGAGACAAAGTTTTCTGTTGAGTGTAACTGTGACGGATGCTTCTCCACAAATAGGTATTTGTATGTCCCCTATTTTTTTAATATGTTTTAGATGCATGTAGTTTAGGTGTATTTTTGAAAGTTTTGTCAAAAACTGTTTTGGACATGACAGTTCGGGCAGCACCTGTATCTAGTTCTAGAGGAACTGTAATTCCATTTAGGCCTACCTCTACAATATATGGGCCTGTATTATTACCACTTTGCTGCTCATAAAATAGGTACTCCACTCCAATGTTCGAAGTATTTCCCTTTTGAGGATTTACACTAGAAATGTTATAATTAGAATTTTCACCCTTGTTTTCTTTGAAAAACAAACTTTAGCTATGTGGCCTATTTTACTACAGTTTCGGCAAACTGCTTCTTTAAAAGGAGTCCTTCTTCCAATGGTGTTTTCCACACCCAGTACATGGCTTGGAAGGCTTTTCCTCCTGTTTAGCGTTTGAATTAGTAGGTTAGTCGTATTTGCCGCATACCTTTTATTTGCTGTCTAGTAGGCTCATTAGGTCTGCCAGGCCTAGAAGATTTAAAGCTATTTACGTGTTGGGCTTTACTACTGTGACTGCCAAAAGCTCTAACATCTTTAGCAGCTGCTTCTCTAGCCGCAGCTATTTCTACAGCCTGACTAAAAGTTAGGTCCTGTATAACTAATAGGGCTCTCTGGGTAGACTCCTCTTTGAGACCCATTACAAACCTATCTCTTAGCATTTCGTCTAATTTGTCCCCAAATTTACACGTACGGCTATGGCTTTTTATTCCTGCAACAAACTCTGCAATGCTTTCACTTACCGTCTGATGCCTCGAATAAAATTTGAAACGTTCATAGATGAGAACTACTCGGGGTTTGTAGTGATCGGTTAGGGCCTGTACCAATTCACTATAGGTGCAAGTTTCCGGTGCTTTAGGAGAAACTAGGTCCGTAACTAAGCAAAACGTTTTAGGGCCTATGATAGTTAAAAAGGTAGGTACTTTCTTAGCCTCAGGAATGGAATTTGCCTCGAAAACAAACCTCACCCTGGTGGCATAAGCTTCGAAGTCCTCCCCAGAGTCTTCGTAGGGGCTTATATGGCCAATCACCGACATGCTAGAGCAAAACCGAATTAGGCCAAATAACGTGAAGTAGGTTAGATTCGGTTTAAATTTGATCTAGTTACTCCCCAGTTAGGGCTGAATAGTAAATTGTATTAGAGTTAGGGCTGAGTAGGAATTAGTTTTAGAGTTAGGCAGGCGGGACCTAAGCTATAGTACGGTAGCTTACCCACACAAACCAAATCGGACGACCCACTAGGCTACATCCAATTTTCCAAACAACCACTTGAACCCAATAAGCCAACTTAAATCCAATGAGTCAAATTAAATCCAATGAGCCAAATTGAATCCCATGAGCCTAATTGAATCAAATGAGCCTAATTAAATCCCATCCTCGTCGCCAAATGTGATAGCTTGGGGTTAGACACTAGGGTAGGTTGATTTTGGAACTGTGATCTTGGACTAGTCTAGATAGAAAGGTATTAATGTATAAAAAACGTTGCACCAACTCATATTTGTGAAAATGATTGTATTTTTTGAGGATTGTTAATTATTTTTAAGTTGTAAAATTGCCGAATTTTACGCGTGAAATCGCGCGAGCGGCATTCGCGCAATGTAAAGAAATAAAATATCGGACCTTATTTCATCAAAATAATCAATTAAAATTCGGCTTTTTTTTAAGAAAACGATGCTTGAAACTTGTTGTAAATGCATTATAGATGTTTATTAGTGTATTATTTTGTATTTCTTAATGATATTTACCTATAAAATGTGTATTAAATTAAGTTATTTTATGATGCGTTTATTTAATTGTTTATTTTCAGATATTTCATAAAAATGGGTAAAAAACGGAAATCTGCAGTGTTAACTCGAAGTGATAGTGCCAAAAAATTCAGTGGCCAGCCTCCTACCCTCCGCCAAGTTATTCAGTACAGTTATTTCCTCCAAAACAGCCACCCGGACTTGAAAGACTATGATATTGCTAAAATGATAGCAAAGGATGTGATTGAGTCTTTTGGAGTATGTGCTTGGAATTTCCAGGGGCAAAGTCAACCCAAGATTTGCTGCCTGGAAAATTGGACCATTAAAACATGCAAGATGGTTGACTTTGGCAATTAGATTGATGTGTCTGTGGACCAGAGGTGCTTACCCTCCAGAACTACAGGATAAGCTTTACCAGGCCATCAAGTTCATTGTGGAAGTGTATGCAGTCAGTTGGTTTGAGATCAAAAGGGACAGCAAGTTCCACAATCAGCAGCTGTACATCTTCAACATGATCCAGAGGATCAAGCAGCAGTCTGAAGAAATCCAGGGTGTTGCTTTCAAGAACCTGAAGTACAATGCTTTTGCCTTGCTGCCCGAGAATGTGCTGTACTCCATGATGAAGTCTGATGACTTGGAAGTGAGAGAAGCTGCTCTCAAGAAAATTCTGTCCATCAGGTAAGCATTTATTAATTTTAAAAAATGTGAAAAAAAATTTGATTATGGGGATTTATTTAATAAAAAAAGGCCCGAGTTCTATAAATCCCCATAATCGAATTTTTTTTCACATTTTCTTATCTCAATTCCCCCCTTCCCCTCTGATAATGGAAATAATCTTACCTTCTTTCTGAAAAAAAATTCGATTATAGGGATTCGGGTTTTTTTTTTTTAATTTAAGTTTAATTTAAATCAGCAATCCTGAGACTAATAGGGATTAAATCTTCAACTGGAATAAAAAATAAATTAATTATTATTCTTTCAGAAGTGGGAAGCCAGCCAAGAAGAGGCTGAAGAAGATCACAGCCATCAACATTGAAGCTACCCACTGGTTAGAACTAATCAACCTTTCTCAAAGTGGCATCTGTGAACCTGCTCTCACAGAAGACTTTTCTGACCAGGAGCTTCAAGAAGCATTGCTGAATGGCACCAAGCTGGAGCTGCCTGATCTGCCTTCACATTCTCAGAGTGCTGAAAGGGCCGTGAAGCTGACATCTGAAGCTTCCCATACTGTTTATGGACTCGAATCAAGGCACAAACACATTCTGGCCAAAGCCCTAAGCCGCCAGATGAGGCCTTCCTTTGCTTCTAAGGGCTCTTACAGTGAAAATTATGATCATCTTGGGATCTAAATGTGTCTATTTGACTCTGTACATGTTTTTAAAGCTTTTTTCAGGATTTTTTTATGAAAATAGCATGTTTTTTTCGGCCGAAAATTGCGAAAATGCGATATTTTTCGGTACGATTTTTTGACGATTTTTGAAACGGTTTCCTCAAAAAACAGTTAAAGCTAGGGATCTGAAATTTTTTGTCAGTTATTATCATATTAAGCCCTGACTATCTCGACTAGTCCAAAGTCGATATCTAAAAAAAATGCGGAAAATCAACCTACCTTATTAGACACCCCATTAGGTTATTAGGTTTCTAAACAACAACAATGGCACTTTCCGGTGCGTTGAATTAGATATTCATTTTGGGGCCTACCATAGATTCCTGCGTCCCACAAACAGCCAACTTAACTCTCTCTTACTTTTCTAATTTAGAAGCTATAGACATCACCCCTAACTATACTTAAGGACTGAACTTTCTACCCCATTTGTCACCTTAGAAACACCACCAAATAAACACTTAGCACGAACGATTAGGTCAGATAGAAAAAGCATCTCTAGGCTAGCCCAAAACAATACGAACAGCCGCGTTGGTCCGTTTATGCCTTCGTGTTGCCATTCAACTTAGATTTAGTGATATTTCCCTTTTAGTGACTTTAGACTATATACACACACACGTCACCTCAACTTGCTTTAATGTTATCCGCAACAGAGAGGAGTATTTCAGAAGGTACCGTCGCCATCCAACTCCTGACTCTCACACAGCTTATCCTCGTATTTCTCCCCAGAATCGTGCAAAATCTGTTCTTCTACTCGCCAAAAATTCTTTCATCCGATAAAAACGTGAAAATCTATCCATTTTTAATTCTTCTCGTTCTTTCTGGTATCTAGCTAAGAACCTCTTCAATAACTTTAATTCCTCTTCTTTCCCTTCCTCTTTTCCATTCCGACGGCACAGTTGCCGTCTCTTCTCCTGACAAAGCTGAACTTTTCGCTCAAACTTTGCCTTACAATTCAACCCTGGACGATTCCAGTGCTGTTCCTCCATCTCCTCCCCCCTCTGACTTTATCATGTCTGAAATTATAATCTCTTCTAAAGATGTTCTCTCTGCCCTATCTGGGCTCAACTCTAGGAAGGCGTATGGTCCTGATGGTGCTCCTCCTGTTGTTCTTAAGAACTGTGCTTCTGTGCTGACACCCTGCCTAGCCAAACTCTTTCGTCTTTGTCTCTCATTTGGTACTTTTCCTTCCTGCTGGAAGTTCGCTTTCATTCAGACTGTCCCAAAGAAGGGTAACCGCTCTCAACCCTCCAACTATCGTCCAATTGCTTTGATTTCTTGCATTTCCAAAGTTTTAAATCTATCCTTAATTGGGAGATTCTTAAACACCTCTCTTCTCACAATCTTCTTTCAGATCGTCACTATGGGTTCCGCAAGGGATGCTCTACTGGCGATCTTCTTGCATATCTCTCTGACTCTTGGTTATCCTCCTTTCGGGATTTCGGTGAAACTTTTGCTATTGCGCTAGACATATCAAAAGCTTTTCATAGAGTCTAGCACAAATCTTTAATTTCGAAACTGCCCTCCTTCGGCTTCTATCCTTCTATCTGTTCCTTCATTTCTAATTTCCTTTCTGGCCGATCTATGGCTAGAGTTGTAGATAGCCACTGTTCTTCTGCTAAAGCTATTGGCACTGGTGTTCCTCAGGGTTCTGTCCTGTCACCGACTCTTTTCCTTTTATTTATTAATTTGCACTTCCTGTCCTATTCACTCCTATGCCGATGATTCCACGCTTCACTTCTCCACCCGCTTCCAAAAGTGTCCTTCTCAACAGTCACTCCACGATTCGCGTAGTACGGCTATGGAGCGCCTGACATCTGATCTTTCTGCTATCTCTGATTGGGGCAGAGAAAACCTTGTGGTTTTCAATCCCTCAAAAACTCAGTTCCTCTATCTGTCTACTCATCACAATCTTCCACACGGCTATCCCCTTACCTTCAACAACCCACAACTCAATTCTTCCTGTTCTCTTAACATTCTTGGCGTTTCCTTTTCTCGTGGTCTTTCACGGAAAGATCACATATACTCCCTTTCTAAAACAGCTTCTAAGAGGTTAGGTGTGCTGTACCGCCTCCGCGGTTTCTTCTCCCCCACTCAGTTGCTGTCTCTGTACAGGGGTCTTGTTCTCCCCTGCATGGAGTATGCTTCTCATGTGTGGGGTGGTTCAACCCACACAGCCGTACTTGACCGGGTGGAATCAATTGCTTTTAGCCTCATCAATTCCCCGTCTCTTACTGATTGTCTTCAATCTCTTTCTCTTCGCCACAACGTTGCCTCACTCTCTCTTTACTATCGCTATTATAACGGACATTGCTCTTCTGAACTCTCTAACTGCATGCCTCCTCCTTTAAAGAGAGCACCAGTGACTTTCTACACTTTCTCATTCCTTTTCCGTCCAACTATCTAATGCAAGGGTTAATTGGTATTTTCAGTCTTTCATCTACTCAACCGGTGAACTCTAGAACAATCTTCCTCAATCCATCTTTCCTCCTATGACCTCCCATCTTTCAAACGCAGAGTATCTAGGCATCTCGAAAACCCCTGACCTTGGTTTGGCTCTCTTCTTCTTCTATGGGAGAGGCGCTTTTGCGGGCATTTGCCCTTGGCCCCTCCTTCCTGCATAAAAAAAATCATCTTCATTGGCGTTGTCAAGTTCAACAAAAAGCTCTTCTTCCTTCTGGTTGCTGCACGTCTGTAGCTTGCACATGTCTGTGCATTTTAGTCCATTTGCAAGGCAAGAGAAGCTTGGCAGCTTGCAGGAACACAGGCACTTGCAGGATAACAATTCCAAGATGGCATCTGGAGCTGGTGGAGTGTGTATCCACTCGATGACTAGATGGCCATCATCATCTGTTGTCCATCCAAACCCTTTAGGGTCAGAGATGGGCACTAAATACACTGAAAGTATTTAGATAATTAAATACTAAATACATCACCAAAATGTATTTAAATACTAAATATTAAATACATTTTTTAAATGTATTTAAATACTAAATACACAAAAGGTATTTAAATACATTTCTAAATACAACAAAATTCACACATACGAATGATTTTAATATAATTAGGATTAATATTAAACTCAAAGTAACTTCCGATTATATACTTCATTCCTTTATAAATTGTATTACAACAAATTCCGATTACATAATTATAGTGATTAGATAGCATTTCGGTATAGTGATTGACTGATTGGATAGCATTTCGGTAGCATCGAAATGCTATCTAATCACTAGTTCATTACACTCGGAACACATTTTTGTTGCTACGTAATAATATCAGTCGCTCCAGAGTGCTGTCACCAAGTCTGTTTCTCGTAGGGGAGAGTGTTATCCCTGCAAAGGAAAACAGGCGTTCTACAGGTGCAGATGATGGTATTGTGGTGTTGTAACGCAAGAACATGGTCTGCATTAGCGGATGTTTAGTTAGACTTTCGATGGAGTGATCGGGGTCGTTCAAATATGCCAGCACTTTCATATCTACAGTTGGTTCATCAAAGGATGATTTCTTTTCAAATCCGAAATACTCATCTCCTTCAGAGTAACTTGACAGACTGTCATCTGCTTGAGGGCTTTCGGAGTCCGTGTAAATTGTTGTCGCTGCCATCATCAAAATGTTCTTTACGGAAGCTCGCTGGGTCTCATTGTTCCATGCTTTGTTTATGTCGACCCATCGCAGTTTGAAATATGGGTGAGTTGCTGTTGCTAGAATTGCGTCATGAACTTCTGGGTCAGCTACTTTTTGTACCTTTTTTGAAACCCTTGGATGATTACTGCAAGCAGTGCTGGACAATGTTTCAAAGTTTTAGAGTGAAGCTGATTTAGTTTATTTTGAACTGAGAGAAGAGTTGGGAGGAGTTCGCCATAAAAACAATGGTCACCCTGGAGGCGGTCATTGGCTATGGCAATGGGGGAAAGAACAGCGACATATTCTTCCAGAAACTCTATCTCGTTTTATTTCCTACATTAGGAGAAAGCCGTGTATAAGTGTCAAAAGTTCATTTGTGCGCATGCGCATATGTCAGATAGATGCTATATAGGTAAGATGTCACATGACATAAGCACAAGTACGCAATGCCGTAGTTAGAACATTTAGATTTTGGAACAAGATATTAATTACAAAATTATAGCCAATAAAATATTTGTCTAAAATTGTCGCTGATTTTGACAAGATAACTTAATATTTGATGATTATTTTGCCATAGCATTGCTTGCGTGCTTGCGATTTTTTTTATCCTTGAATATACTCTGTTGGGCGATTGGGCCGCCATCTATTGGATTTCTATGAAATTATTCACAAGTCCATATTACAATTTACATACTGGTTCATAATACACTGCTTTCCCCTAGATTATTAATAAACGAATGAATAACGAATCATTTATATACAAAATAAAAACTTACCTTCAAGTGTGTATATAGATTTGTAATCGAATTCGTCGCAGCAGAAACCACGTGATTACACAACATGCATGTACACTTAACTTTAGTCCCGTCTTTACTTTTTATTTTAAAATATTTACCATCAAAAAGTGGGTGCAATGTGTTCTTTTCTGATGATTCACCTGTATTAATACTAGAGCTAGAGCCACTGGACGACACCATAGTTTCGGATAACTACCTGTAGTACCGGGTACTTGTAGCTTGAAAGACTATAACACAACCACTACCACACACGAAAGGATATGGTTGAGGACTGAGCCCTCGCTGAGGCAGAGGGTGTGCACCATCACGTGATCATGTTTGATCACGTGATGGTGCACTGCCTCTGCCTATACATATCACTTATACTGATCAAATCATTGCATGTTGAGAACTGCAATGATGTGATCGGTATGCATTGTGCTGCTGTGCATCGGTAAAATTGGCAGAAAGAGCAAAGTTATTCACAAGTATTTACTATTTGTATTTAAATACTGTATAATGTATTTAAATACTTGAAAATTAATGGATTTAAAAATACATTGGCAAATACACGAATGTATTTAAATACATATTTAAATACTGCCCATCTCTGTTTAGGGTTTGGCACATCGGGGTGACTCTGAAGACAGCACTTCCAGATTACAACTTCATAGTTTGCAAGGAGTGCATGCATGTAGAGGCAGTCCCTGCATGATGGCAGCTGACTAGATTCTACCTATCTTCGTTTAGCACAGTTCATTCACTTTCTGAGTGCTGGTCGTTGTCGTATACAGGTGGCAGGTTGTCACAGATTTGTGACTATGCTGCTCCACCCAACTATGATAGAATTGTGATCCCATAGGGCTGATGTGACTTCTCAAGGCTACCCCAGGCTAATAATATCCAAATAGTAACATATATTTATATAAAAGAACACTTTAATACTGACAAGACAATATTACACGAGCTTGCCAATCCTTTAATTTTACTTTGGGAATAATTTTCTTAGGACTCAATTTTACTCCCACATTCAAATTTAACTCAATTAGTTGGCACAAAATGACTCAATTTGTTACAGCGGAAAATCTTAATAATGATTAGCATCTACGATTTAACAATTAGAACTCAATAAGTATCTTAACTTACTTAATATTATCCCTCAGATTGTACATACATATATTAAATGTGTACACAATTTCTTAATAAATTGACATATACCAATGAAAGAGATTTGAGGACTATAATTAATTAACCTTACGAGTATATCTTAAACTGGAATACTCCATATAATTATTATGTGCCCATCACCAGGATCTAAAAATACACTATTGGACCTTCATCATCATGCAGGGCCATACCAATGTTAACTCCATTTGTAAGTATTTCATTTATGCTTAACCTTTATGTATCAGAATCTCTTTTTGACTGCCACACTGAACTAATAAACGTTATTTCTGCACCTCAAGCCCTTGTGCTTAGTCTCCAGTGAAATTAGTTTTCTTTCAATGAGCAACTAACAATTGAAACGGGTTGTTCCACTTGCAGATACTGCAGAGAAGCCTCCAATAGTCTTGACTCCTGAACTTTGTACTTGTACCAGCTTGCAATCTTTCCCAGTACCCACTAGGAATTCCTCGTCTGGCTATTTCTCACTTGTCCATGGGTGAGCCCTTCTGTCCTCTATACCCATTCAAGCTGGAGTAACTGACAAACCGAAAAGCTGTTCAGTGCCTCCACTGATTCTACCTTTACATAAAATTATACTATAAATATCTGTGCCCTGAAACCATTGCCTCACCATACTCTTGCATAACATCCAAATCTTGCCCTACACACAGTAAAGATATCTTTGATTTACAATAATATGAGAATTTATCTGATTTTAGCCAATACATTTGGCTTGCGGATTATAATTATCTGGCAATCAAGCGTTTTAGGTACTACCTCGAAGGAAGAGAATTAATCATATTCACAATTAATTCCCACTCCGACAGCCATTTCCCCAGAGATGAGGCACTTGGACTACATTTTCCAATTCACGAAGGACCTGCGTCATATTAAAGGCCGTGAAAGTACCGCTGCAGATAATTTATCATGGATGGCGATTCACGCGTCCTTTTTTCCGGCCAGCGGTGACGTCATCAATTACGAAGCAATTGCAGAAGCCCAACACCGTGATGATGACCTTCTGTGGTAATTACTTTCCACGGTATTAATATTTAAATTTATATGGAATAAATGTAGACATACTGTATATACTATTTCTAATCCAAGAGAACGCTCCCTTGAGGAATGACGCGTAACATTTGTAGGTTCCGCCCATCGTGCGCCATCCTGAATCTGGGGGCTCGTATTTGTCAAAAAAAAATTATGGTCACTTGTTCCTCAGTTTTGCTCGCGTAAGGTTGTGCTCTGCTTAGATTGCGATTCATTCTCTTTGAAATCTTAAACACGTTTAACTTAGTTTAAATCTCCCCAGTGAAACGAGTGTCTAATTTTGTTTAGGCTACTATTGCCACTAGTTATTAGTAATTTAATCTCAAGTTGTTTTTGTCCTATTTCGGACCCAGGAGCCATTCTGCTCCTTGTGTAAATATTGCAAATATTTAATTGGGCTATGAACATAATTATTTATACAAGTGGTAGTATTTCTATTAAATTTAAGTAAAGTTTAGAGCGCTGACGGTAATTTACTTATGTATTACCGTGGGATTAAACTGACCGTTACGTATTAGGTTACGTAACCCCCCTCTTGTCTGCTCTGTGGATTTGGATTTGATAATTTAGATTCCTCTTATCCTCGGAGTGGATTTAAGAGTACAAGGTCAACGAGTGGTTAATTCGCTGGGCATTACTTACTAGAACGGAGTCATTCAGACTCAGTCGAGTACGGCTTGGGTCGAGGTGGTGATTGGCGTCAAGAACTTCGTTACTCGAAGAGCCATCACCCTTCGATTCTGTGGCTGTTCATCCGAGGTTTTGCTCAGTGAAATCCACCCAGACCATAAGTCGCTCATTTTGTGTGGAACCTCCAAACTGCTCCGAACAGCAGTTGAGGTCAGAGCGCGTCTCGATTGAGGGCTGGTTAGTCACCCGTGAGTCTCCACACCTTCAGCAGCGTCATAGTTATGTCATTGTAAAAGTATTGTATTGTATTTTTATTAATAGGAATTATTAAAAAACTTTTCATCAGGAAAAAATTTGGTAATTTATTCTTTAACTTGGTAAAAATTTGTTTAAAAATTAATTCCTTTATTGCAAAATTTAAACATTTTAAACTTAACTAAATAGCTTTTGAAAATCCAAGGCACTTTACTCTAAATTATAATCGTACAGTAACTTATTTCTCCAAAATAAAATTCATGCATGTAAAAAAAAAATATCTAATTAATCAAATCTAGATGAGAATGAGACAAAGTATTTGCTTAAAGTTTATATACACGAACCTTGGTTCGCCTCAGAATTGTCGAAAATTGGTTGCTTATATAATGTTCGTCTTATTTCTCGAAAACTAGTTTGAGAAACGCATTAAAAGTCGAAAGTAACCATCGAGTGAACAAGTTTACACGATTAAAATTTACTCTCAATAAAACGAAGTTGATCATCGACTAAAGTGAATATTAAAATCTATTTGAAATAATAAATTGTTCATTAATCAGAATTGTATGGTCATGTAGTCCTATACGCATAAACACGGAATAATCCCCTAATTACAATCTATGACTCGTCACGCGTGTGAACATCATAGCATGAACGGATTTAGGCCGAATTACGAAACAATGGCCAGAAATTCCTCGAATCACGGCACTCGCATTTTTCAGCAAATTAAATTTTTTTTTCTTATTTTAACTGTACGAGTCTAATTTTAGTAGGAGAACTGCAAATGGCGACATAAACAATTTTCTTTAATGTAAAGCTAAGAGTACCTAGTATTGATCTGAACAGAACCACACAAACCAGAAAAAAATACTGGCGTCGTTTTAGACGCGATGATGATGTATAATTATACACAATAATATATAGTTTTCCAAATTGCAACAAGTTATGAAAAGTATAAAATTTTGGTACGAAGCGACTACAGATTTTGAAGCGAGATGCAAGTAGGGCTGGGCATCCGGGATCCTAGAAGTAAAGTAGACAGCTCATTTCTAGGGAAAACTGTCATCGATCCCGGGATTTCCCGGTATTTATTTTCAGGGGGGGACTTTTAAACAGTTTTATTATGAGGTATATTTATTTCATGCAAAGGCTTTTCACAATTGAAGTTTTCGCTTGAGTATGGGGTGAAATAATATCCCGGGACCTCATATGCCCAGCCCTAGATGCAAGCTGACAATTAAGTTAATTTGCATAAAAAAATTACTTGGCTTTCTCAAGCAGCAAGATGGCAACATCCAACAATGTCGATATAATAAATGCCTTCAATGCAGTTCAAGCCGTTTTCGTTTCGTCCAAAATCTAACCAAGTCAGATTTTCGCTTGTCACCTCCGGAACTAGTTTGGCAAACTCCAATCAAGCCTAGTTTGTTTTGACGTACAGAACGCGGCAATTCGAGTTGACCTGACTTGACTAAGTCAGTTGGATGAAAAGAAAACGGCTTTAGTTGCATGAAATTTAAAGTTCATCCAAAACAGTGGTATTGCAAAAATTTGTCATAGCCTTCAAATACGTGATGGTGCGCATACATTATACCACAGTTAAAATATATTCCGGGAAATATTCTTGTTTATCATACTTAACAATAATTGATGGATTTTGAGCAGCATTTGCGGTTGAATCGAAGGGTAAATTGGTCTCAGGATTAATAGGTGGTCTTGTCATGCTGTTTTTGCCGAGAGTCATACGACCCACTGCAACCTTCCCCAAAAATATAAACCTACGACCAGACACATCGGGTTTCGAGTAAAGATAGGAAGTAGCTGGTAGTGGCGAGAAATACGTACCTTTGCCAAACGCTTCACCAACGTTAGACCCATGCAGTCTCCAATCAAAGTTTTCCTCACATATTTTAGGGACCGTGTCTGGGTTAGTCCCATGGAAAAGCTGTTGAATATTAACCGCTTCTTCGTTCTTGTACAGAGATGTCATTTCCTGCACTTTATTCTGAAATGCTCTCCAAAAGTAAGGATTCTGAACTCTTTCAATTTTTATGATATGGTAATGGCCTCCTTGCTTTAGCACGAAAGCAGCCAATTTCTTATACTCTTCCGATGAAGGGGGTAAATCGACTCTCCTGACGCGTTCTTCGGGTTGCATCGCTTCCCAGTGATGCGGGAAGCCATTGTCTTGGGTCTGTTTCCAATCCTTTATGCGAAGCATGGGGCGTCTTCTTACCTCCCTCGAAGCTTTTGTTTTCAAGTTCGTTTGATGCATCTTTACTGGATCTAAAATGTAGGAAAAATACTGAGTTTTGAAAGCCAATGGAGTATTTGGGCTTTGCTTAAAATACTCCTCTATGTGATCTGACTTCACGGTAGCTTTACATTTTCCTATGCTGGATGAGTCCGTGTTGCCGTATTCAGTCCAAATTTTATTCTTATCGAGGAAATACCACAAGAACACACACGGTTCTGGAAGCGGAATCGTGGTGCTTTCCGTACACAGACGTCTCAGTTTCAGTGTATTGTTTTGTCCCCGTAGAGAGATATACATAGACTCTAAGTCCGCTTCCCATATGCTTCTTCCATTCAAAATTAGAAGAAGACCTTTGGAAGAACTCTGGAGGGTAGAAGGATCTAGCGGAGGAAGCAGCGTTTTCACTATGGCGGGATTGCAATACGCCTTTTCCAAAGGAAGAACTTGATCTTTGGTTAAATTAACCCAAAAACTGTCTTTGCTCACCGTTGATTTAACTTGCCAGTGGAAGTGAAAGTTAGAATGAAGTCGCCGGCAACCACTTTCTTCGTGGGGACAGAATCTCTCGACGGAATTATAGCAAATCTCGCTAATAATGACTTCTCCATTATACTCGTGAGACCAAACTGTTTTAATTGAAGGTTTTCCTTCGCTGAAATCAGTGTCCTTAGTTTTGGTATCTGCGTTCTGTTCAGACTTTTTGGGAACTAGCTCTTCCATACTCTGCTTCACAAGGGGACATGAAACGATACTCAGCAAGATATCGCGAGGACTTTCATTCATAGATATTCCATGGAACTGCAGAATAGAAATAATTTCTTTACCAGATAGGTCATGATTGAGTGAACAATTTTCTTTTGCAGAGCAACATTCCGCAAGATTCTTCAGACACAAATGAAGGTCTAAGCAATGACTTCCTTTACATTTTCCTTCATTGTAGTTTTTGCATACCGCGAGTTTTTCTCTCAGATTGGAGACAAAACGAAGAAGACTAAATAAGACATTGGGAGACAATAAAGTCAATTTGAAGGAATTAACTACGCGTTTGTTATGGTTGGTAAACAAGTTATGTCCAAAAACGCACTTATTTTTCGAGCATATTCCCATCACATATTCACGACATATATGAAAGTCTGGGCATGAGAAAGAGAGAGAGTGTATCATACAGCCACCCGCATCCAAATACCTTCGGCATATGTCGATACTGGGTCTGAGACTTATTATTTCACCCTGCAAATCAAACACGTTGTGATTGTCTGTGACAATTTTCTTCACGTGTGAGCAACAATAATGAAATCTATCTAATAATGTTGTTAACGTTGTAGTGAATTCATTAAACTCTGAGAGATATTTGGAGAGTTGAAATGCAGTTACTGTCTGCAACACAGAAGGGGGTGCATCCGATGAATTTCCAATCTGACTACCGAGCTTTTTCTGGAAATAAAAGCGGGTTTTAATGATTGAATTCCCTCACTAAACCCGCGCACTCAATAAGTGGGCGTTCACGAGACAATTTAGAAACTAACATTGGTAAAATTTTAAAGATTCTAATCTGAACAAGAACTATACTGGAACATCATCAATGTCCCTATCTACGTTTACAACCTTCACCTTTGATGCAAAGACCCGCTTCTTGTTCGTGACACATTTTGTGACTATACAGTCTAGGCCGGGTCGAAATTTTATATTGAAAAGGTACATATTGTGAGGGGTTTGAATGGAACACAGGAACCCCCTCATAAATTATTTTCGCTGTTTAAAGCCTCCTACCCATGGCACAATTTTTCACTTTTTTACCTATATTGAAGAATATTCCATTTATACGAGACTTACTCTACATTCAGGTTTTTTGATGACATAAATCTTTATTAACGTATATTTTATTTAAAAATGTACAGTATTAGGAAAATTAATTAAGTACAACAATATATTCAGAAGAAAAAATTAGAGGCATAATAAATGTGCTAAAATTCAATTCACTTTTTCATTGTTTCTTATCACATCAAAAGGGAAGAAATTTTCAATATCATCAGGAAATTTTATTTCATATGTTTCTTACTCATTCCATTGGGCGTTCCATTCAAACTTCGGCAGTTTTCGCCTTGATTCTAATGAGTTTAAGATAAACTTTTGACGGTTGTCATATCCTATTCTTTTCTGACATGCCTTTGTTACTAGGTTCACTGCCCTTTCCACACTTTGACTGGCATGGAAAGGAGCTATCTCCAGTGGCTTACATCGAGCATGTAGTAGCTCATCGGCGCTAAAACTGTTTAGCAGCGGTGGAGTAGTAATGATCTCTTTTTGCCAATCGATCATCTCGGTGTAGTCAGTAGATTGGAAATTGAGGGTTCGAGGCAACTCATAGTTTCTGATACCTGAAAATCCTGTTCTTGAAAGGATGATTTTCTGAATAGCTTGTTCCCTAATTTCTAGTCTCTTGTCAGATATGAGTATATTTTCTGGGTGGGCAAAGTAGGCGTTATTCTTTAATAATGGTTCTATGATTGATCTATGTTGTTCATCTAAATTTCGAAGCAAGCACGTTAAATACCAAAAGTTATATGCACCATCAGTTGCATTAGGATGAGATTTTATCCAAAACCACCCTGGAGCATAGAACTGCATAATAATCTTGACTATATCTTGAAGGTTTTTATCGGGATTTGGCGTTGATATATATAATCGAAGGACCCTGTTGGCGAGAGTTAGCCAGAAAGCATGGTGAAGGGTACCTGGGTATCGAATTGACAGATCTTGAGAAGTGTCTCCAGTTTGCACTGCCAGACACATATCATAGAGATATCTTTGATCACTGCTTAGCTCCTTCACAACATTTGCTGGAATTTCCTTAATGTTTCCCTTTACGCGAGAATATTTGACTACCTCCAATTTTGTTAAATCTGTTTTCAGTTTATTCCCAATTGAAACCACAAAAGTATTTGGACCTGTTGTTTTACCATCAATGGCTTTGTGAACGTGCATAAAAGGCAGCTCATTCAAATGCAAAAGGCACACCAACCACTGCACTGGTCTGTTAAGATGAATTTCAACCAGTTTTATGGCTCCACCAATTTTTCCTGTATTTACAGGAGTACCATCACACAGTAAAGCTTTGATAGTATCTGTGCTGTTCGAGTCTGCAATAATAGTTATCAACTCTTCTGCTATGCCGCGAGCAGTTCCATTATATGGTGTGACATGGTCTACACAGATGCTTCCAGGTTCTTTCACAATAGCATAGTGTTCTTCTTTTATCTTTGGACCACTTTTAGTTAATGTGTTATCTTTCCTTCCATCAAATCCAAGGCACTCCATCTTCAGATTTTCGGATTTAGACCTAAAAGTATTTGTTTCACCCATGCGATTTCTTTCTCTTTCTAATTTCTTTCTGTCAAGCATGTTGGTGTGGTTAAGGATCCCCATATCTTTTAAAGCTGCAGCTCTACAACTTACACGATAACGATCTGCTGTTAATGCCAGGTTTTAATACGAGTGCCTGTTTTGAATATTCTCAGTCAGTTCTAAATCGGCCTATAATATAATCTACATCCTGACTCTCTGAATCTACATCTATGTCTTCTTTGGTATTTTCTATAAATTCCGATGGTAAAACATTGGTGACTTCAGTCATTTCTTCTTGTGCTTTTAGTTGACGGTTTTGTTCTTCTTGGGCTCTTGCTAAAGAGCTCTTCTTTGTTGAACTAGCTATGCGATCAATTGGTCCTAAGCGATTTTTTCTTTGTTTCTGACCCACAAAAGACTCCCATTCTGCCATTGGTATTTTATCCTTACACCTGCAAGATTTCTTATGAATTCCCGTCTCATAGCATTCACAAGAAGATATATCAAACATTTCATCATACTGAGCTACTTTTAAGGCAAAACTTTCATTTCTTCGATGTAACGCCACCTTGTTCAATTTTGAGGCTTCTTCGATTAGTCGACTGATTTTAAGATAGATACCTTTGGTGTTAATCGTAGGAAAAGAAAATTTCATCCAAATGTCTTCAATATCTTTTACAACAACCCTGTGACAATCATTAGCAGTTGCTGATCCTTTTGATTTAGCTTCTTCACGACGGCTCACAACATCTGGTTTTGAAGGACTCAGGGGCGGAGCTAGCTAGGGGCAGGCGGGGCAGTGCCCCGGGGCCCGGGTCGTTTCAACAAGTGATAAGAAGTTATTTGAGAGAGCAACAAAGCTAGTAAATAAATATAAAAATGATATTTCCTCTGGATTTCCAAGTCAATTACTCTCTTTTCGAATGTGCTTAAAAACAGACATTGAAAAAAATGACAATCCATGAGCTATATTCATTTTTAATTAAAGACTAACAGTACTTTGTGCTCAAGTTTTCCCGAAGTTGTGACTGCCATAACAACATTGTTCCTCACAATTCCTGTGACAGTTTCAAGTGCAGAGAGATCGTTTTCAAAACTTAAACTAATAAAGAACTATCTTTAAAATTCTATGAATGAAAAAAGATTAAGTGGACTCTCAATTATATCAATTGAAAACAAGAAAGCTAGAAATATTAACTTGGAGGATTTAATTAATGAATTTGCTGAAAGAAAGGCAAGAAAAGTCAAGTTCTGATGTTGTCGTAAGTAAACTTTTATTTCACGGTATCCTTTTTAAAGCTAAATATTTTGCATAATGTTTTGCCTTCTATGCCTCCATGCGTACAAGTAGTATCATAATTCTTAAATATATGCTAGATAAATAATGCAAAGAAAAGCAATATAAATGCATAACAAAAATTTTGTTAGGGGGCCGTAAATAAGTTTTGCCCGGGGCCGGTGACACTCTTGCTCCGTTCCTGTGAAGGAGTCATGGCTGCTGGGAATTCCGTAGTATATCTAAAGGCTGCATTTGAGGACTTGCTTCTAGTAGTCATAGTTTATATTCAGAAGTAAAATCAAATTATATGTAATTTATAATAATTCAAATTATAATTAAAGCAAATGCAAATTATTTATCTGAAACAAAAATATCAAGCATTAAACAAACAACTTATCATGTAACAACATTAAACATATGCAAATATGAAGGTAAAAAAGGGAGGAGGAGGGGTATGTGGTATGTGATAGGGGTAGGTAGTAGGGTAGAACATGCTTCATTTTTTAATATTTTGTTAAAGTTATAAAAAAAAATCTCACATAGTGTACTTTTTAAGAAATAACATTTATTGCATTTATATTTATTTCTACATTTATTACTTCCATTATTAC
>JAJOZX010001349.1:407500-410000 GCA_023014485.1 Bathynomus jamesi | reverse complement strand
TACTTATGTAATTCTTGGGAGAGGAAGTCAAGCATATCGTCAATCGGCACTTTTGTAAACAATGAACAAACGTCAAAACTGATCAATCTATCGTTAGTTTCAGTACGTGCATTATTCAATTTTTCAGTAAGATCCATGGAATTTTTTACATGTGAATCAGAGATAGTTCTGAGAATGGGGGACAAGACTTTGACAAGCCATTTGGAGAGTTTATAAGTAATAGAGCCCACCGAGCTAATAACACTAGGCAACAAAGATTTTGTTACAGAAGACCAAATAGGTGCTCCTAGCTAATTTCGGTATGCTGATTTCAAATCTATAATTAGATTTTTTCTATCACGTCTAGATTTTGTGTAAAATGCAAATCACTTTTAGTAAAATTTTCTACCACGTCCAGATTTTGGTTTTAATCGGCTTAATGCCAGTAATATGAAACTTGCTTTTCAAGGTTAAAGCAATTTTTTTTGCCAACTATATACAAATTCGAACAATTTTGATAAATAAAATTTATCCCGAGTTGGCAACACTGAGTCAAGAGCATAGTAACGGGCAACGGCCCAACGGTGTGTCGCTACGTGACAGTCAAGCAGAACGGTTGTTGAAGCTCTCTGCTGATGAGCAGTGACAGGTTGTGGTGACTTGTGTGTTTTTTTTAGCATTTGTTTTGTACTACGGTGTGTATTTCTTTTTATTTGCACATCGTAATAATTACTTTCTACATTTTTTCAGATATTGTATGGTAATTCAAAATGGCATCAAATAGACGTGCTTGTGTAAATCACCTAGACAACTTCTGCTTTGTCTGTGGACAATATACACCTAAGCCACAACGTAGAAACATAACAACAAAGATTAAACTTGCCTACAAGTGTTATTTTGACTGTAAGTTAGGAGACCAACAGAGGGACTGGGCACCACATATTTGCTGTGCACAGTGCAATGCAATGTTAATAGCTTGGATGAATGGTAAAAGAAAAGATATGCCGTTCTCAGTCCCCATGGTTTGGCGTGAGCCGAAAAATCACTTCAATGATTGTTATTTTTGTTTGACAAAGATTGCTGGTTTCACAAAGAAAAACAAATCAAAGATCACGTACCCAAACTGCGAATCAGCAATGAAACCAGTACCACATGATGAAACAATCCACCACCAGTTCCACCAGCAACGATAACAGACAGCAGTTCATCTGAAGATTCTGCTAGTGATATAGAAACAGGGAAAGATGGCATATATGTTCCAGATGCAAATATTTCCCCACATTTGTTAAGTCAAGCGGAGTTAAATGACTTAGTGCGCGATTTGGAATTACCAAAAGAAAAGGCAGAGTTGCTTGGTTCAAGACTTCAAGAATTTAATCCTCTCCAACCAAACACCAAAGTTTCCCATTTCCGCCATCGCCATTTGCAGTTTTCATCATTTTACTTACAGGAAGAAAACGTTTGTTTCTGCCACGATATCAGTGGTCTGATGCAAGGGATTGGCTGTCGCTATGATCCAAAAGAATGGAGACTGTTCATTGACTCTAGTAAAGCTAGCCTTAAAGCTGTATTACTGCACAACGGCAATGAAAAACCTTCAATACCTGTAGCACATGCCACTGGCCTTAATGAGACTTATGAATCGATGAAACTGCTGCTAAGACTCATCAAATATAAGGACCACACATGGAATATTTGTGGCGACCTTAAAGTTGTATCATTACTTCTTGGGTTACAGTTGGGCTACACAAAGCATATGTGCTTTTTGTGTCTATGGAACAGCAGAGATGACAAGAACCACTACAAAAACATGATTGGCCATCTAGAACTGAACATGTTGTTGGTAAATACAATGTGAAACACCCAGCACTTATTGACCCTCAGAAAGTACATCTTCCACCACTTCACATTAAACTTGGCCTTATGAAAAATTTCGTGAAGGGTATGGATCATCAAGGTAGTGGTTTCCAATATTTAAAGGATAAATTCAAAGGAATATTGACAGATGCTAAGCTAGAAGCTGGAGTTTTCACTGGACCACAGATCCGCAGTGTCATCCACGACTCATCGTTTCCATCTAACCTAAATGAGAATGAACTAGGAGCATGGACATCTTTCGTTGAAGTTGTTAAAAATTTTCTTGGAAACCACAAAGCTGAAAACCACCGTAAACTCGTAGAAAACATGCTTAAATCTTATGAAATAATGGGATGCAGAATGTCTTTGAAAATTCATTTTTTACATTCTCATCTTGACTTCTTCCCGGCCAACCTTGGGGCTGTAAGTGACGAGCATGGTGAGCGCTTCCACCAACAGATCTCAGTTATGGAAAACAGATACCAAGGTAATTTCAACCCAAATATGATGGGAGATTATTGTTCGTTCCTGCAGAAGGAGAGCTCGTCATCCTACAAGCGACAAAGGAAGAGGACACACCAAAGTTTCACTTAAGAACAGGAATTTGCCTTTCAGTAGTAACAACAAAATACTAACGCGCTTTGGGTGGATGGTTGGGCGCAGG
>JAJOZX010001349.1:370000-400000 GCA_023014485.1 Bathynomus jamesi | reverse complement strand
CTACATACGCGCAGAAACCAATGCCCCAAAGGGGCACATCCCGCATGCCGTAACATTTATACATTATAACTGCAAACACGCAGTATAATTAACGTAAATAACGACGCTTTATATAGGAGAATTAACCGCGCAAGATGAGAGCGAAAGAACGAAACAAATGAAAAAATGAGGTACCCACCCGGGAATCGAACCCGGGATCTTCCGATTGCCGGTCAGATATGATAACCACTACACCACTGCCCCTTTGGGGCATGGTTTCTGCGCGTATGTAGAGGAATTAAGACATTTGTTTGGGTGAGGCCTGTGGTGTAGTGGTTATCATATCTGACCGGCAATCGGAAGATCCCGGGTTCGATTCCCGGGTGGGTACCTCATTTTTTCATTTGTTTCGTTCTTTCGCTCTCATCTTGCGCGGATAATTCTCCTATACAAAGCGTCGTTCTTTACGTTAATTATACTGCGTGTTTGCAGTTATAATATATATATATATATATATATATATATATATATATATACACACATAAATATATATATATATACACAGGGTGTCCGAGAATTATCTGTACAATTTTTGGCTGTTATTAAAAGTCAACCATGAAGTGTAGAAATTCCAGTGTTTTCCCATTTTACAGAGAATCTCATTAAGTTTTTTCTGATACCACGTTTTGACAAGTTTTTTAGAAATGTACGCGGGTGACAGACATTGATGATTTAAAAGCAAGAATCACATCTGCTATTGAGCGAATTGATGTGGATATGCTGCAGCGAACATGGCAACATTTGGAGTATCGATTGGATGTTTTGCGAATCACTAATGGTGCACATATCGAATGTTTTGTAACAACGTTACTTTAATAAAAAAAAAACTTTTTGAAAATACAGATTCTAAATAATCTTGTTTAAGAATTTTACGTGTGTTATCAAGAATTTTATTAAAAAAGATGAAATTGTACAGATAATGTTCGGACACACTGGAATTTGTAAAAAACTTGTCAAAACTTGGTATCAGAAAAAACTTAGAGATTCTCTGTAAAATGGGACAACACTGGAATTTCTACACTTCATGGTTGACTTTTAATAACAGCCAAAAATTGTACAGATAATTCTCGGACACCCTGTATATATATATATATATAATATATATATATTATATATATATATATATATTATATATATATATATATATATATTAGTGATGCACCGATACCTCAATTTTGCCGATACCGATTAATCGGCATCAATTTAGAAAAATTATAAGTATAACCCAATGTAATGTATATTAATTAATATTATATTATATTATTTATTATTTACTTTTATTTACTATAATAAAAACTTCTTACTTAATTAGCGATGTGAGCTTGTTTTTTGTTTTTTAATAAAAGTGATTTATTGATACTCCAAAATTTTATTCACTGAGAATATTCGAGAATTTTCTTTTTTCTTAATTTTAAGAGTTTTAGATTGTTTTACAACTTTTTATAGAATTCTAGAATATTTCAGGACCTTATGGAACTTTCTAGAATGTCTTAGAATATTCTAGACGATTCCAGAACATTCTGGAATACTCCGGATTTGGGAGAAAATAGTACCTATATAAAGGATGGCAAATTACTTCCTTGGTTAGTTGTGGTTGTGTATAGCAAAAGCAAGTATCTACATGTGATTGTGATATTGTCTGTTGAGCCTTTTATGGTAGGCCAGGTAGTTCTTTTTTAAGTATTTTTTTTT
The DNA here is from genome assembly GCA_023014485.1 of Bathynomus jamesi. Lineage (NCBI taxonomy): Eukaryota > Metazoa > Arthropoda > Malacostraca > Isopoda > Cirolanidae > Bathynomus > Bathynomus jamesi. Next base: position 398,269 of record JAJOZX010001349.1, on the reverse strand, counting down.
GCCATTTTGGATAATAATTTGAATAACAAATTGAAAGTGTTATTAAACTGGTTTTCTTAAGCCTTAGCATTATTTATAACTGCTTGATCAGCTTGAATCATTCAAAATTATTTCAAATTTGTTTTTAAATTTATACATTTAAGATTGAATATTAGTATTGTTTTTTAAATATTATTTGGTTATTTACAACAAAGATATAGTACCCTATTTTATAACATTATAGCAAATAGAGCAAGCATCTACACATGATTTTCTTGTTCCTTAAGGGAACAGGGAAACCTTGATAAGGTAGGGGAAATTTACGTTAGGTATAATAAAAAGTCCATACATAGCCTACATACATACAAATCCATACATACATACTGGTATAGATACTAAAATACATACTGATATAGTTACTAAAATACCGTACATACTGATATAGCTGTGTGAGTTAGTGATATGTGTTATGTGGAATTGGCAATCTAGTTCTTATAATGGCAGTTGTGATTTAGTCCAGGCAATTTGTAGTTAGACCTGGGCAAAATTGCTTCAGAAGCTTTCTAAACTGTTTCCAGCTCAGGAACCATTGCCGAATAACATATCCAAAATCCGACAAAATTGGACCGCGGGAACACCCCCAAAAATGAAATTCAAATGGCGGACTGGATGTTTCCTACGAAAAAAAATATATATAATTTACGCTTTTATTTATAGAGATACATTTGATGCTTTTTCTTTCAGTTGTAATGTTTTAAATAATTCAACAATATACAACACAACCAGTTATTACGCAAATATAATGTTATATAGCTTTTTACAGATTTTTATAATCAATAATACAACAATTATTTTTTTCCCAGTTTCAAGTTATGTTCATTACAGAAGAAGTGATACCTGGTCACAAACATACAGAAATTAATCCTCTTCATCACTATCATCGGATAGATTACCGATACTTGGGTTGTTATCGCAACCACTGATTTGGCACTCGCCACAAGCGGCTGAACAGGGCATTCCATTACGCTTGCATCCACATCTTAAAGTAGCACATTTCGTCTTGCAGGAGCAGCGGATCATGTTGAGTAGATAATTTGGAGCTGGTGGCTTGTCGCAGGCTGTAGGGTAGTAGGAATTATTCTTTACATACCAACCCCACTGTTCTGCATCGATCTTCTCTTCTGTAGACTTCCAGATTAGTATTTGAAAGTATGTGCGAAAGCTGTGGTACTTTGTGGACGCATCGGTAGGTGGCAAACGTTCGGGTGTAACAAAAGATTTAGCTGTAGCTACCTTTTCAACTAACATTCGATGACGTAGTGCGTTAGTGGATTCAAGTGTTTTGCAGCCATACAACAGAAGCATTGCCTTTCTTCCAGCGGCTTCAATGTCAGAGTGTTGGCAACAATCAGAACAGAATGTATTTGCAACTGAACGGAGTTCAGCCACCTTCATCAGTGTGTCGAATGCTTTGGCTTTACCGATCAAAAAAATTCTGGATGTGCTATCACAGCCCGTGAAAGCATGCACAAACAGGAGATACTTGCAGATGTCATTGCCTAACAATGATTGAATGCTGAGAATATCATACACAGGATTAGGAGATGGTCCCCGTCTTATATCGCTGCGATAGTACAACTTGAAACCACTGTCCTTGGCATGGTACAGAAGGAGAATCAGCAAGTCGGTGTCTTCCCCTATTACTGTTGTAGATGCATTTTCTGATGAGGAAACTGCTGCACGAACGATGTCCACATCAGCATCCCCATCTGCGTTGTGAACAGTACACCCGTGCTTCTTCAACATCTCACCTACGAGGGAAATAAATGCTTGCTTGTTGTTTTCATTAGCCAAGAAGTGTTCCTTCTGGCCAACAAACTTCATGCTTGGACTGAGATTCACATTTCTGCTTGTCTTGGTGCTGCGTCTTCTGTGGGTCATGTCCTTGATCGTAGGAGAGCTGCTGTAGCCATCAAAAACAATGATTGCTTTTCCATATGTTTTCAGAGTGAAATCGGCATATGAGTTGGCGATGCTGTCATATGTTTCATCTTGACGCCAGGAAACACGATGTAGTAGAGATCCACCATCCAATACGTACTGGTCTGTGCACTGAATTTCTTGAACTTCTTCCATGCGTAAAGTGTCAGTGTATTTGATTATTGCATGAGCTAGCTGAGACTTATCGGGTTTCCTCAAGATACTTCGTGATTCGAACAATGCAGGAGGATATGCACACAGTTCGTAACACATGACATCTTCAAGATTCATGTCTCCGCCAGTGGCAACAGTCATCATTCTCTGAAACAGTAGTGCAGGATCTACTTCTATATCTGAAGCATCAGTGATCACAACGGCAGAAGCAGATCCTAGTGTTTTCACTTTGTCAGATCTTTTGGCAGAATATGTAAAGGCTTGTTTCCCAATCATTTTTACGACAATGTTCGTACCGATTGAATGCAATTGATGAACGTTAACTCCAGGATCAGCAGTTAGCCCTGTTACAATGTTGCAGAGACCCGAGGTAGAATGGAATGGGATAAGGATTCCAGACGTTCAAGTACTTTCTTCATGTCATTACTGTCCCTGATTTGTCTACTTCCCCTCATTTCCTTGTGCTGTTCACTACTTTCCAACAAAACTCTGGTGTATTCCTGCATTGCTAAGTTATAAGTGGAACACAGAGGCATAGAAAAGAGCCACGTTGTCCTTTGGATGTCTGTAAATCCACTTCCGCGTGTCAGTCCGCCTCTGCTTTTCAGGGAACGCATTGGTACTTGTTCTATCACCAGGTCTGTGCCGAGTCCGGCCCATAATCTGTCGCTTCTTCTTACCACAAACTTACCTTCCTGGAACATTTTGTTAACGGCTGGATTTTCAGAAGGCAAACTTAACATTTTCTGCAGGTACAGGTATATCGATTTCAGGTAATTGTGATGTCCGGCTGCTGCAATTATGGGGATGGTCTCCAGCATAGCTTGCAAGTGCAAATCCCACGAGCCGGTTCTGTCTGCTGTTATCAAGGAACGTGCAATGTTGATCATTCGCTGATATTCCAACCAGAGTTGACTTGTTTGCGAAGTAGATTGTAGGTCAGTTTTCTTCGCATCCAAAGTGGTAGCAATCTGAGACAATGCATTCGAAGATTCCACATCCTCAACTGATTGTTTGGCGGTCATAACATCGTCGAGCAGGTCACAAGCTTCCTTATGGAGGTCATGAGGAGTTCCATCTTCATTACGAGGGAAAACGTCTGCGACTAGTAAGGTACTAAGAGCTGCATCTACTATCATATGACCACGTATCGCTCTTGAAACAGCTTTTCCAGACATCATGTGTTGCACGGCATTTGGTCTGTATATTTCTTGAAGTACTTCAGACAATCCTGAACCATTCATAAGAGTACCGACTGCTCCCAAAAGATTCATCAGTGTGAGAAATGATCCCAGCATTAAAACAATGTCCTGCAGGTCTCTCTGTTCATTGATGATTTGGGAAGCTTTCCAGAACAAAGGCTGATCAAAGGTAATAATGCATGGGACTTTTTGATCGCGTGCTATCTTGCTCAAATATAGTAATGTCGAAAATATGCAGGTCATGTCAGTTGGCGACATATCTATGATGGGAAGGAACGTGATCGACGCCACACCTGGATGTGAGACACTTGATCCACCGTGAATTGCCTGCATTGTTCCGGACCAACTTGGACCTGATCTTTCTGCTGAAGATATCTGCCAGAGAAGACTAAGTCGACTTATGGTGGCAGTGGGTACTGGAAGTTCGCGGAATGAGATGTCCCTCAACATGCTTCTCGCGTGTCTATATTCTCTAATGTCAACGGTTGCAATCTTCTTAATGTCATTGTCACCAACATTACGCCTGTGAATAGAAGGGTGGATCTTGATCTTCGGAGTTATTGCGGCAATCATACCCATTCCATGAAAGGTATTCTTCCCATCCAAAGTGCAGACATCATGATCGACGTTATCTGCTGCTAGAAGGACTGCAGTGTTTTCATCAACAGTAAAAGAGCCAGACCCACTTGCCAGCGCCGCGTTTCTTTCGAATCTTGTTACTTCTGCATACGACGAACAGTAACCCAGCTGATGGAGAACGTCAATAAGGTACCTTGACCTAAAGTTGTGGTGTAGCTGAACCGACAAACCGATCTGTAGTGGACATAATAATCCTCTAGGACGGGTTGCTTGCATAATGCTCTGCTCAATTGCACCTATTTTTCTTGAAGCATCCTGTCCCGCAAATGCTTTTGATAATAGCAATTTCAGACTGTTGGGAATGTAATCAAGAGCACTTTCTGCAGTGATGTCATTTGGAGATGGATACACATCTTTTCTAGGCGAGTCGACAGACTTGATATCACTTCTGATTATTTTTGCAGCAGCTTCTACTAGGTAAATCTTCTGTAGCTCTATATCTATATCACATTCTTTCGACTTTTTGTGATAATCTATAAGAATTTCATTAGCTGTCTCTCGTAGTGTTACTACATCTGCCTTCCCACTTTCACCTGATATTATGATCTTGTCTCCGTAACGTTCTAAAAGCTTTCTCTTCATGTGCCTGCGTTCGTAGACAGAGCTCTGACTTCCTTGAAGATATTCCTCCATTTTGGAAATTAGGTCTCCAATCAACAGTTGTTCATCATCATTCTCTTCCAGGTAAGCACAGGTCTGAAGGAATGCTTGGTGTTGCTCTTCATTAGTTGGTCTCCCTTTCTTCGAATCATGATCGTCGGAGGAGTATGCGCGAGGAATGTTTTTTCCACTTCGAAAATTTACGCTGCAGGTGTGATGGTAGACACAATCTGCAGCAGGAAGATCACGAAGATAATACTCCAGACGGCCTTTTACATTAAATGACCATTCATCGCAGCGGCTTTCACAGCACCTTTTTATGGTTTCGGAGAACTCTGTAGTTCTTATTTTGACATGCTCTGATTTTGGTTTGTGTTTGGAAAAAAAGTCCACAAAGGTATCACAAAACAAACAGTGAGTAGCACTGGAAAATGCGTATTCATGAAAACGAGCACATTTCCTTGGTAATGCCTCGGCTGCGGTCTGTCGCTTCTTTATTTCAATGGTCTTTTTATCCGTAAACCTTTTCCTACATACAACGTGAACACTTATTCCAGCTGTTGCAACAACATCGCTTCCACGGCTGCGGCTGGATGCATTTATACCATCTGCTCCTTTTTGCGAGATGTGAACCACTTCCTGTCCGCTGTCCAATTTCTCCTTACAAATCACGCACAATTCTTCAGGGGTCTGCATTCTTGAAGGCGGACGCACACCGAGTCAGCCGTACACCGAGTCAGTCTGAAACAGAAAACACAAATTAATAAACTGTGTTGCAGTATTTAAAAGGAGTACATAATAACAGTTTTAAAGAAAATGACAAGCACAAATACGCAGATTTGATAGTAGGTAGTAGGAATTAAAGAGTTGTATATAATATAAGTTTATAAAGATGTAGCAATGTCCATTCTCACATACACTCCATACAGTATATTTTATTTACATTACGTGACGTCATAGTTTAATACTAGCCGCCTAATACAATTTTTAGTGTCATATAGGTTAATTTAGAAACGAAAATGTGTTTTAAAACATTTTACTGATCAAGAAAAACGTCATAACTCTCTCTACAAAGCGAAATTAAAATTTATTGTATTTCGTAGGAAACTGCCAGTCCGCCATTTTGAATTTCATTTTTGGGGGTGTTCCCGTGGTCCAATTTTGTCGGATTTTGGATATGTTATTCTGCAATGGTTCCTGAGCTGGAAACAGTTTAGAAAGTTTCTGAAGCAATTTTGCCCAGGTTGAAGCTATTTTTGCTCTAGATTGCCTGGACTAATTGTGGTATGATATAATTGCGTGTTTTCCGGTTTGTCTTTTATATTTCAATATACATATCGCTACGGTTTTACCTGTAACTGTATAACGGGAACCATAACAATAGCTAATAAATACGTTCTGATATATAGTTACTAAAATACAGTACTAATATAAATTGGTTAATTTATTTCTTCACTCATCCTATCATTCACTTCTGACTTAGAATTTCTCCATTTTGACAGGAACTGAAGTTAAGTTGTATCAGAATAGTTGAAAACCCCCTCAAATATTCTATAAAAGAAAATTATCAAAAATTCTCAGTTCAGAGAATATTCTCCTAAAAATTATTCACGAGAATTTTACAACACTTAATATGAGCTATGTCTAAATCTTCCAAAACCAGCCCAAATTGGGATTTTTTTGCCATCTGTTCAGAAGATAATAGCAAAGCAAAGTGTAAAGTATGTGGTGCGCTTATATCCAGTGGAGGAAAGGAAACACACAAAATGACTACATCAAACCTCAGAAGCCATCTTAAGTCTCAGCACAAAGCTCTTTTTAACAAACTTGAAGCTCTCAACAAGCAACAGCATCCAGTAAAAAAAACATCACAAACAAGTCAAAGCATACTCATGTCCATTTTTCTGTCAAAGTAAGTTACTGACTCTCCAAGTGACGAATCATCAAATAAAGATAGAAAAACTGAGATAGTTTCGTTGGAAAAACCAAGCCACTCCAATAGGAAATCATTAGAAGAAACTATATCAGAATTTGAACATGTAGAACCAGAAGTACATGAACTACAATCATCAGACAGCAAGTTAACAAGTCAAGATAAAACTCTGTTACAACCATCATTGGAGAATCTACTGGAAAAGAAAAAGAAATGGGCAATCAATGATAATAGAGCTAGAGTTATTACTTTGAAGATTGGAGAAATGATCTGCTACGATCTACAACCCTACTCAGTTGTAGAAGACATTGGCTTTAAAAATTTGATAAGCCATCTTGAGCCTAGATACACTATACCATCGAGAAAGCATTTTGCAGAGTGTCATCCCCTTCATTTACCAAAAATTGGAAACTACTCTACGTACCAAGCTTGATAATGCGTCATATGTCAGCCTTACTACAGATGAATGGACGGCTAGTCATAGTCTGCATTCGTTTTATAGCTTAACAGCCCACTGGATAAATGAGGAGTTTGGACCTGAGTAAGCTGTTCTACAAATGTCCCATTTTGAAGGCTCACATACTGGAGTTAAAATAGCAAAGTTTTTAACAGACTCCCTCAAAAAATGGAACATCAATAAGGAAAAGATACAGATGATCGTAACCGATAATGCTGCAAATATGAAAGTTGCTATTAGAGAGAGTGGCCTAGAAGACTCCTCATTTTGTTGTGTTATACATACACTTCAATTATGCATACAAGATAAAGTTATTAAAGAACAAAGAAGCGTAACGGACATGCTTGCGGTTGTACGAAATTTGGCAACTCATTTCCATCACTAGTTCAGCACGAGATGCTTTAAAGGAAATACAAAATGAAATTAAATTATCGCAGCATGCTATTATCCAAGACGTATCAACTAGGTGGAATAGCACGTATTATATGCTAGCACGCATTGTTGAGCAAAAGAAAGCAATAATCCTATATTGTATAGGGAAAAAGCATACTTGCTTAACAGATGACCAATGGGAGCTTGCCGAAACACTTGTCATGGTTCTCAAACAGTTTGAAGCAGCGACCAAAGAGATGAGCTTTGCAGATGCATTAATTTCTCAAGTCATTCCTTTTATTGTATCAATGGAAAAATATCTGATTTTGCTGTGACAAATGTCAAAGGTATTCAAACCATTCTTGAGGAAGTCGGAGGTAGTTTTAAAGAAAGACTTAACAAGTGTAAAGAAGAATCTAAACTAACCCTAGCAACAGTACTCGATCCACGGTTCAAAATGAAATATTTTGTTACATCAGAAGACAAGGAGAGAGCCCTAACAGAACTATATAATGCTTCAGACAAATTTGCAAAACCAAAAACTGATGGCAAGTCAAATAATATTTATATTTTATTCTTATTTTCCCAGATTACAATTTTATTTTCATAATTTTTTTTTAAAAATTGATTCTAGGGTTTAGGATATTAACTTTTTAACTCAGTCAGTAGTTATTTTCATTAGCCAAAATACCTATTCATTGTTATTTAAAATAAATAGATCTAATGTTCCTTCAAAATTAGTTCATCTATTTCCTTATTTTTTAAATTACAAAGTAAATTGGTGCATTAAAGTGATTTATTCTTATTGCCAAAGTTGATTTTTTTCAGATTTTAAAACTAAAATCTAAAAAAAAAATCATTAGGTTTTATGACATACAGTTACCAGTGTTGTATGAACTTTAATAGCTATTAGTAGTATAGCCGAAAAAGGTTAGAGTGCAGGAATGTTGCAAAGGGGGTGGGGGTGTTGCAAAGGGGGGTGGGGTTGTTGCAAAAAATAAAAAATAAATTAAATTAAAAAAATACCCCCCAAAGGGCCCTTTGTTGCCAACCGGGGTTGCAAGGGGCATGCAACTTGGAGGCGGCGTTATCCCCCAAGAGAAAGGAGAGAAAGGAGGAGAGGTGTTCACCTGGCAGGAGCCAAGTGCATATTAAGACTTCAGCCGAGTAGGCGTTGTTTTATAGGCTCCTAATCAGCCAGTTGGCTTAGAAGGCTTAAATGGTTAGAGTTGCCAGATACCATTGTATACATTATTATAGACTCCTAATCAGCCAGTTGGCTTAGAAGGCGTAAATGGCTTGAGTTGCCAGATAGCGCCATGTATTCAGTTGCCAGATACCACTTCTTAGCATTATTATGGTGAGTTGTCTCACTAAACAATTAAAAGATTTCGTTCCATCAGATACCATTGCTCAGGTACACAGAAGGCGTAACATGTTATAATTAGAATTAAGTAAAACAACATTGCATCATTCTGTTTATTATAAATATATAGAAAATAAATATACATTTCAATAATAATTGAGGAATATGCATATAATCAAAAAAAATATATACACACACACAAAACAACATTGCATCATTCTGTTTATTATAAATATATAGAAAATAAATATACATTTCAATAATAATTGAGGAATATGCATATAATCAAAAAAATATATACAGTGCTAGTGTGGACCAAAATGGGGGGTAAATTATAAAGTTGAAGAAATCCTTGTTCCACATTAATGCCCTTGTTCCTTTGGACCAGATAGACATGTCAGCAAAATTTTGGTCAAATATGAGAATATTTAGGGGTCCCGAGATTTAAATGACTTATACAAATTTTCCAATGAATAGGCGCGCTTAGAACATCAATGATCAACTCAACTCTTGAGTTGCAACTTATGAAAAAATTTCTTCTTATTTAAGAAATTTTTGGTGTTAATAGAGTACAAAAACAATCTTAGATCATTATTTCAGAGAAAATTATTAATAAGGAAAACAAAAATTTTGGATAAAATATATTATCCTTAATTGGTCAACTCTAAATTAAAGGCTTTGCCTAATTGGCTTGAACCTTTTAGTTATCCTTTTTATCTCCTAATTTAACTGGTTTATTTTACTATTTCAGAAATTTAATTTTTTAAACTAAAAATGGCTACTCGTTCTAAAACTAAAGTTTGGCTCATTGGCCATTTATATAAAGATATACTTTGTTGCCTACAAAACTGCAAGTTTTTCAAAAATATTTCTTCCATCAAAAAGAGGAAAAATTGGGATGAAGAAGATCCATTAATCTTTGCTTAGATGAAGTGATGACCTACTGGGAGAAAGCCAGGATTCCCACAATGCGTAGAGACAGTGCCATCCGAAAGATTGACTCTTTAATAAGCTGTTATGATAAATTGATGAAAAACAGAAAAAGGCCCGAGGAAAAATGCCGTATTGAAGAAGCTATGTTTAAAGATGAAATTAAGGCTGAAATTCTTGATATTGGTCACTCTAATGCCCTTTTGATGATGTCAAATGAAGAAGACAAGCTTTTCTACTTAAGCCAGCAAGAAGATCCTACACAAAGTAGCATGGGTACAGTACACCAAATTCTTGCAAAAAGAGAGAGAAGAAGGCTTCATCGTGAAGAATTAGAGTGTGAAAGAGTACTCAAAGAGCAGAAGCGATCTAAAAGATCATTCTTGCCTGCCAATAGAGATGATTTCACATCGTCATCATCACCACCATCAACTAATGACGACAACCTTGAAATGAATTTTCAAGGTCCCTCTGAAGAGCAATTTAAAAAGAAAATGTTGGCTCCTAAAAAGTCAAAGCCTATTGACAAAAATGTTGTAGCAGCCTATGATAGAATGAATCTTTCCAATCGAGATGCAGCTATGTCTTATGCTGTTGTTGCTCAGTCTTTGGGCCATAATTTGGAAAACATTACAGTGTCAAAATCTACTATGCTTCGAACTCGTCAAAAGTTACGCAAAGAAATAGCAACAGAATATCAAGAGCAAGCATTTTGTCCTGGAGAGCCTTTAGTTCTTCATTGGGATGGAAAAATGCTCCCAGAGATATCAGGTTAGTTTTTTTGTCTGATTAATTTAGCATATATTTTCTCTCTCAGGTGAAAAACTTAGTTGTGGGTCTGGTTTTCACACCTAGGCAATGTGTTATTATCTGGTTGGTTTTAATTAAATATTTTGATAGCTAAATTTCTATTTAATTAGGTTACATTTCACTGTCTGAAGCTAGTTTTCACAATCTACACCATTTTACCTTCAAATTAAAATAACTCAAGTTCAAATTAAAATAAATCAAGTTTAATTTAAAATAAGTCAAGTTTAATTTAAAATTATATATTATATATATATAAATTATAATATCTATAAATATATTAAATATAAAATAAAATATTAAATATATAATATAATATATATAAAATAAAATATTAAAAATAAATATATATAAATTATATATTTTAACTTTTTCTTGCAGGCGAAGGAAGAACGGAAAGGATTGCAGTGTTAGTCAGTGGGAATGGTGAAGAGAAATTGCTGGGAATTCCTAAAGTCACTGCTGGCACGGGTACGGAGATGGCTCGTGTTTGCATTTCTCTCCTGCAAGAACATGATATGACCCAGAGAATTATTGGGCTGTCATTTGACACAACAGCATCCAATACCGGAATCCATGCTGGAGCTTGCGCTAAAATTGAACAAGAACTTCGAAAAGAGCTTTTATATTTAGCCTGCAGACACCATATTTATGAGATTGTCCTATCTCAAGTCTTCCGGACTTCTATGGGCCATTCCTCTGAACCTGATATTCCAATCTTCAAAAGATTCAAAACTCAATGGGATTTTATGGATCATTCTCAAATCACAACTGCTGTTGATCCCCAAAGCTGCAGAATAATTGAAAGAGTTCAAGATTTAAAAAATCAAACAGTCTTAATCATGAAGGAGGCACTCAACTCTAAACAGCCAAGAGATGATTATAAAGAATTTTTTCAACTTGTTCTCTTGTTTTTTGGAGAAGAAAGCATTTCTAATACTCCCTTGAAGAGACCTGGAGCGTACCATCATGCAAGATGGATGGCAAAAGGAATTTATGCATTTAAGCTTTTTCTTCTCCAAAATCAATTTAAGATGACTAAAAAAGAACTTGATGCAATAACAGAAATTTGTTTATTTGTTGCATTGGTATACGCAAAATCTTGGGCAAAAGCTTCTCAACCAGAGGAAGCCCCAAATGTTGATCTTAAATTTTTGCAAGATCTTGCAATAATGGAGGAAAATTCTTTGATATCAAGTGTTATCAAGCAAGCCCAAAATGCCATTAAACGACATCTGGGGTACCTCTCAGAAACACTTGTTGGATTAAGCTTCTTTGACAAAAGCATATCCCTTGAAGAAAAGGAGCAAATGCGAAATAATATCAAAATGCCTCCAAGAAATAAGGGACTGAAACGTTTAGAAGCAAAGGTAACCCTAGCTTCTTTTAAAGAAAAAAGGATTTCTGATTTTGTTACTTCAAGGACTAAATCTCTTTTTGATGCTCTACATCTCAATTCTCTCTTCACTGAAAATTCTGCATCAACATGGGGAATAGATCCTGAGTACCAAAGAGGCTGTGCTAGAGTTCGTGCCCTTAGAGTGACAAATGACACAGCTGAGCGGGGTGTTGCATTGATTGAAAAATTTAATCAAGCAGTGACAACTAAAGAAGAGGACAAACAATACCTGCTCAAAACAGTTTTCAAGAATCGTAAAGAATTTCCAACAAAAAATAAAGCAGAACTTATGAAAATGAGGAAAAACTAATTTTTCTCGGGACCCCTAAAACTTGACGTAGAGGTTTCAAATTTTGTAATATGATTAAGGTAAGCAAAAGGAATAACATTACTCATGTGGAACAAAGATTTTTAAACCTTCATTTTTTTGGTCCACACTAAATTATACACACAATTATGGAGATGGAGATATATACAAATAAATATACATTTCAATAATAATAGAAATATGCATATAATCATAACAGTACAGGAGAAATATCACGCAAAATAAAGGGTGATCCAGATAAATGGGACCCATAAAAAAAAGCCAAATATTCTTAATATTTAATTACTTTCATAAAAACTATATATCATTCGAAAGAGTAGAGTTACAAGTTTATTATGAAATATTTATTTTTTAAAAATGACTCCTTTCAAATGTGCTCCATTAGTTGCCAAGCATTCCAGTGTTCTCGCTTGTAAGTTCTGCATCACTTTTGCAAGAGTGTGCGGTGGTATGGCCTGTATCTCATTTGTGATGGCGGCCTTCAATTCTTGCAAGGTCGTTGGGTTATTTCTGTAGACCCTACTCTTTAAATATCCCCAGAGATAATAATCTAAGGGAGAAAAATCCGGAGACCTTGCGGGCCATTCAACGTCTCCAAATCTTGAGATTAACTCGCCTGGAAACGTTTGACGCAAAACTGCCATGCAGTTCCTCGTGGTATGGCAGGTAGCTCCGTCTTGTTGGAACCAGTGGTTTTCTAGACAAAGATCTCTTAATTTAGGAATAAGGAAATCGGTCAACATTTTTTCGTAGCGATCACCATTTACAGTGACCGTGTTTCCGGTGGAATCCTCGAAAAAGTACGGCCCTATGATCTGAGATGCAGTAAGACCACACCAAACAGTTATACGCTGACTATGCAACGGGACTTCGGTAATATTCAATGGATTTTCTGTTGCCCAGAAACGACAATTTTGTTTGTTTACAGTTCCATTCAAGTGAAAATGGGCTTCGTCTGACATAATCAAAGTTGCTAAAAAATTGGTGGTGTCATTTACCTTCTGTTGGATCCATTGACAGAATTGTCGTCTTCGTGCGAAATCTCCATCGTTTAGTTGTTGCACTGTTTGAATTTTATATGGAAAGAGCATTAAATTTTGCTTGAATATACGGTGTGTTGTTCCATATCCAACTCCTAACAGCTGAGAAGCACGTCTGATGCTTATGTTAGGATTATCCTGTACAATTTCATGAGTTCTGTTAATGATCTCGTCTATCCTTGCTGTGCGCACTCTTCCAGTTGGTTTTCTTTTTCCAATGCTGCCAGTTAGGGAAACATTTCTGACACACCGACGGATTACTTTCTTAGAAGGTGATTTTGACATCTGAAAATTTGTCTTGAAAGATCTTTGAGCTGAAACTACACTTCTTCCATGCTCATAATATTGCTCAGTTATGAAACGCAGCTGTTCCACAGTCCATGCAGTCATCTTGAAGGGTTAGTTTTAACTAACACTTTTATTTTGTTTTGTATCTTATCTTGTCTTGTATTGTCAAAACCTATACAATCCTGTACAAACTTGTAACTATCCTCTTTCGAATGATGCGTATGATTTTATAAAAGGACTTATACTTTAAGAGTTACAGGGGTTTCTTTTGGGTCCCATTTCTCTGGATCACCCTTTATATAAATACATTTCACTTTTTTTTCAAAATACTAAACTCGCACTTAATCGAGTTTACAATTACATCATTATTGCTCTGCATTACGCAGTATATACAGTTTAATAATATTTCACCGCTTAAAGTATAGGGAAACCTGTATTCGATATGAAGGGCTTTCATATCGTTCAGTACTATTTTTGTTCCCACTTTACAACCGGTTGGTAAGTCATCTTTAAATACGTCTAGAATACAATCAAAAGCACGCACAAAGAGTTCATCGTTAGCTACATTATTAAACAAGTTTATAAACACGCTTTTCCAATCGAGGGTTTATTTCTACCGACTCGAGCTTTTCAATCGTGAACTCACTCAACATAGCGGCAATTGAAATAATCTTCTAAATCGTTACGACAACTGCGCGTTATATAAAGAAATAGTTCTTCAGGGTGAACGGTGTAGGTGAGCTCAGCCTTGTACCGATCAATTGCTTTGTACCAAAGTTCATGGTATTTCAAAGAGTAAACTTTTTAAATAAACGTCCAGCTCTAGACCATTCTCACCAGCCCTACACTCGGTAAACCCATCGAGCAGAGCGGTGTATGCGTATTCAAGTACTGTATCAAAATAAAGCATATCCGTAACACGCGCGTCTAATATAGGTTTCAGCTTGCGGAATCCGACGATTTCAAACATTCTGTCGAGGATGAAACGGTTTCGCGTAGGAACAAGAGCGTTATTATCAGAAGCATTCTTCCACATCAGCCGTATATCAATGCACGGCCGATCGTTATTTATACACAACGTACATACAACGGCGTATGAGGGTGCGTCACTAATCTGCTCTCTTCTTGTACCTACGTTAGCAGGTATTTTATAACGATCTTCACTCCACTTCTCAACTATCACGAAGATTCTATTCATCTCCTCGACACTTAAATAAACCCGTTTGTTTGTTTGTCTACATTCCGTTTCCAGTACATAGCTAACGGTACCGGATTTACGCCTGAACACGCGCAACGATTTCGTCACGGACACATCGTACGAGGCGTTGAGAATGCTGCTCAAAGGAAGTTCCATCGTATTCGAGGAGCGCACGTCCACTCGGTTCAAGCTCTGAGATAACTATGAGCCGTGTGAGGCACGCAGGTAGGCAGGAACGGTTCGACGGGCGGCTGACTCGATGATACGTGAATGGGGTTGTTCGTATGATCCGCGAGTCGTACCGAATTGTTGTACATATTTGTTTTTCCGGTACAAGAATTAATTTCATCACTACCAGCCTACGCACCAGACAGTTTACCTCAGGATAAGAACTAGGCACATTTTATGTTTTACTAAACATCTTCACACTCCGGCGCACTATTTGAGAGGAACATATGCTCATATTTTTCCTTTCTGCCCATCAAACGATACTCGTCTCTAAAGTCTGTTAAAAACTCACGCAGGGCACTAGCCACAACCTCACTACGAACCTCATCATGATATACGTTAATATAGTGATAAAAATACTTAAGATTGTCCATGATCACGAGATTCACATTTTCAGTCGTAGGGTATGAGTAATCGACATGGTGTAGCATGACGTAATACCGCTTGTCACACCACCCATCCGCAAGACTCATACCTGCTGCTTCTCTTCTGCACGCGTTGTTTCTTTTACTTCACGTGTATGTGAGACTTTATAAAGTTTAGCTCTGCAGTATACTTCAGCACATCGTCTGTGCAACGAAAGCCTTCAACGGTCTCACCAGAACATCCGTAGAGTATTTGTACATCTTGGAACTTCGCACAATCCAATGTGTTTTTAAAAGAGGCATAGGAGGGAGGAATAGGAAGTTTTTCGGTATCCACCACATCCTGGCACTTTGCTGAATACCATTTCATAAACGTTGTACAAGCAATATTAAAGGTAGCCATTTGAATACACGTCTGATCTTTTCTTCTGAATACACGTCTGATCTCTCGGGCTTACTGCAGTCGACTGACCACGCAGGGACTCCCAGATAGTAGCATGACTCACGGTCTTACAGTGGGCGGAGCTTAGAACTTTCACACACACACACACACACAAAGGAGAAAGTAAAACGCTAATTGAAACATGATTTATTTAATAAACGAGATATTCAAGTTATATATATTTACAAATACGATTTAATAAACGAGATATTCAAGTTATATATATATATTTACAAATACGATTTAATAAACGAGATATTCAAGTTATATATATATATTTACAAATACGTGTAATAAATCAATAGATACGATTATATACAAGACAAATACGTGTCAGTTAACAATAGAAGCATCAAGCGTTATGGTATCCAAAGGGTACGGTATCATAGGTACCAGGTGACTGGTAACGTTTCCTATAGGTGTTACGGCACACCTTCGTACCCCTAAGTTCCTTCACGCCCCCAGCTTCTGCGCCCGAAAATTGTGGGTGCCTACAATTAGTTGGGGAGGTCGTTCGCCCTCATCATCGTCCAAACACACTAGATCCTTCAACGATTCAAAGTTAACAACCCGCCGATTCGCATGGTTGAGCGTAATACCCTTTGCCTTCACGATATATTTCATTTCCTCCCCCACCCTGACCCGTACCCCATAAGTTTTAGGTCCTGTTGAGACAAAAGAGTCGGCGTATGCGTTGTCCCCATACTCATCCTTGATCTCATCAGTGAGCTCGCCGAGGAACTCCCCAATAGCGGGCATGTATTCACCCTCCCTCTCTGTGAATATCACGCTATCTGTATCGGCATACAATACTCTCCGCCCAAGAGAATGCAATAGACCCCAAAGTTTTATACGGGCGTAGGCTGTTGTGAAGCTGGCCACAGGTATGTTTGTAACCCTTGAGGTATCTGTGGCCAATTCAGTGTTGTTGTACTTTATTATGTAAGTATTACCTACATGACCTCTTTATCGGGAGCATTGGCATAATCCCAGACATCACTATAACTTTGTGCCAAATGAATGTTCCCTTTGCCGGTATTCTGCGCAAATTTTCCCCATAGACTGTTTAGACACAACTTTGCACTAAAGCGCTTGCCAGGATTCTTTACAATTTGGACACGATCAAGTTGTATACCTTCGCGGTCGCGGTAACGTTGAATATAGGCAGACTTTTCATCTTCGGTATCAACTCCTCGCGGATACCCTGATGCCTCAACCTTATCCTTCAAAAAGGCGTTTATATATGGTGTGAAAAGGTTGGGTAGCTTCTGAAACCTCCACACCTCATGTATCTTCAGTATTCTATAACCATGGCGTACGGCTAGGGCCAGCTCAGGACTTGTATATACGCCTCTGATCTTACGCTGGTGGGGTATATGGTTACAATCGCCGTTATCCTCTTCCGCGCACTTCACGCACAGGGGAAACATGAGCTTGTCGTCGATAACGACAGGTAAGATTGGCATCCATAAATTGCGTGGGGGGAGTACGTCTACGAAAGAGAGCCCAAAGTAACGATCATTCAAATTTCTTGAAAATTCATTGATGGATGGCAGGTTAGGTCCCACCAGTTTCTCAGGAGCGCCCACGGGGTACGGATTGTTCTTCATCACGTATGGGTACAAAGAACAGAAATCGTAGTAATGGAGCTTCACACCCTCCGTAGGTGGAAAGTATAGTCTGAATGGATTTGTACGTCCTCCAAACAAGCTATCACCACATTTGAGAGGATCCAGCACCATTGAGCGCTTGATCGTGTTTATTTCCTCACGGTACACCTCGTCTGTCTCCATCCGTGCATCATATTCATGCTCCCACAAGACTTTGTGAGTGAACTGTGATCCTATAAGTTGATCGCGGGTGCGGGTCCGTGCAAGACAGTCGGCAGGAGATCTACCGTGGATATCTCCGGCGATTCCGCACTCAGGACGGGGGCATCCATGCCACCAGCAACCGTTAAAGGAGTACACAGTCTTCACACCAGTGACACGGTTTTCACTTAACCCATCAACCCAAAAAACACGTCCATTAATCTTAATGGGTACTTCACCCGTGTTGCGGGCGTGCTTTATGTATACACCTGTCTGTTGCTGTAGGTGTATGAGCCAGTAAATAGCCTTGTGTCCGTAACTGCGGGGGTTGTTTCGGTGAATAATGGCTAAGGTGTCTTTAGGCATGAAGTTATTCTTGAACACCGTAAAACATAATGATGCGATGGTGGTTGCGACTTGCAGCGGATCGCATTTGAAACGGGCTATGTACATCCTTCTAAAGGCCTGGAAACATACTCTAAGCACGCGCACATCATTCACGCAATAACGCTCACATTCATCAGCTATATTATAAGGGTTACTTTCATTAAAACTGTTGTAGTATCGATCAAAGTCTTCACGTTCATCCATACAGTCAAAATAATGTTTGGGTGGTGGTGGGCCTACGTAGTTTAAAGTCTCGCTGGTGAGGAAAGTGTAAGGGAAGTATCCTTTGGAAACTTCAGCTGCTACTCCCATCACCTTGGGTAGCTTTGCTAATTTACAAGGTGTGAATAATAAAGTCTTTAAATTGTACATTGCCTCTTATTTGCATCTGTATTAATTTGTTGCCTCTTTTCAATGGATCACCTGTAAATATCTCAGAGGATTCGTGTTCAAGCAACTCCTTATAAAGGAACTGCGTGTCAAACTTTGCCCCGTTATGGGCGAGAATATACACAGTCATTTTTTTGAACTTGTCGGCTAACTTGACAATATAGGACACAAATAGTTTCACAGGACTATCGCGGACATTCGTTTTAAAAACGTTTGTCCGTTTACCGCATTTGGGGCACTCGTCACATTCGATACCCATACACTCATCACAGATGGTCTGGCTCACAAGTAAATGTGGAATTACCTCTTTGGTTTCAGCGTTCGTATATGTTTCTATATCGTAGTATACAGTTATACAAGGGTTATTTTTAGGCTTAGCATCTTTCATATAACATACATGCTTTACTCCATCCGCCTTATATTCCTCCTGGCATGTAGGACAGTGAATTACGTCACACTTGTGCTTAAATTTTCCCCAATTATCCATTGTGTGAAACATACCACATTCACAGATTCTCATTTTCCTGCACGTGCCAATTGATTTATGGAAATCAAAACAGCTATTATTGAAAAATGTGCGTCTACACACATCACAGTCTCTCTTCTCAGCGTCAACTACACGGCTTTCACATTTGGTGCTTTTACACTGCTCACATACCATGTGACATTCTTTACAATGTCTCACAATATCATCCGCAAACTCGAGGCACCCCTTACACAAATCATGATGTCTCCCATATTTTCGACTTTTGTCATAACTCGCGTAAAGCCACCTTATATTACGGATGGGGAGATACGTTGTCCCTGACAATCCTAAAATAAGTAGGGGTCTTGTACGATCTCTCACACAGCTTTTAAAAACATACACAGTCCTACGACGATCATCCAGCCCAAATACAACTATACGGACATTCATTTCCTGTTCTACCCTTCTCAACTCTTCAGGACCCATATTACAGTCAAATTCAAGTTCACAGTCTACAGCTAGTTTACGGGCACGCTCCACGACCGTAGGCAACCAAATTTTTGGGGCCTGTGTATTTTGTACAGTAAACATACGTGCTAAGAGTACTGCTATAAAGCCGCAACCACGATCGACGTTTATATGCTTTCGGTAAATAGTCGGAGAATTGAAGTTAAGAGTATACGGTATGGCACTATGACCCGCAACACGGAATACACGATCAATATTTACCGTGAAGTTGTCCATATTAAAGGCTATACTACTTTGGGCGGCTTGCATTATACGTCCTAATATATATTCTACATCTTCAGCCGCCAAACGTCTAAATGGCACTATCACCCAATAATCGTCTACATCACCGTCATCTGACCCGAATCCAAAGGACAGACTCGTCCTGACTTCACGCTCGTCGCGATTCTGAAGAGCAAACTCTACAATACGCTGTACAACCCGGCGTAGCCCGCGCTCAATTCCATTGCTATACATGGCTCTAGGGTCGACCCTGACTCTATACCGATTTCTAGTCAAGGCTGGGGTGGGGGCTGCGGAGCGCACCAACTCGAACGTTATAACATCCTCAACAGAACGGGGGGCATCTGTGGCGGATGAATTAGGGGATATATTAGCGGAAGGTGCTGCTGGGGGGCCTGTTGCGTAGGAGGTTGAGGGTTGGGGATCTATTATTGTAGACTTAACAGAACGGGGGGCAACTGTGGCGGATGAATAAGGGGATATATTAGCGGGAGGTGCTGCTGGGGGGTTGTTGCGTAAGAGGTTGAGGGTTGGGGATCTATTACCGCTGCAACAGGCGCGTATTTCGGTCGCTTTATACCTGACGTGGGGTTCTCATACCTCCGCTTTGGACGTGCTACCGGTATCGCTGGTGAGGGTTCGTTGGCAGGGGAGATCACAACTACACTGTCGTCGAGGTCATCCGTAATGTCAATGATGGGGTGCTCTACCTCATCGTCATTCACGGTTCTGTGGGAGAAGAAAGCAAAATATAAGGAACAGCACTCAAAATTTGTAATATTTTGTAAATGACCCACTTAGGAGTGTGACGTGTTAGAAATGGACTCTGTAGAAAAATTCAGATTCACGAGCCCATCCACATGTATTATATCTGGACCTACAGGATGTGGTAAAACTGTGTTTATGCTTAAAATCATTAAAGAAAAGGGAGAGATGTTCTCGAAATTTGTGCATAAAGTTATATGGTGCTATTCGACGTATCAATCAGTGTTCAACGAGTACCAAGATGATATTTTGTTCCACAAAGGCGTATATGACGTTAATTCGTTAAAGGGAAATGAACATACAATCATTGTAATTGACGATCTCATGTTGGAGATGGATAAAACGTTTGCCGAGACATTTACAGTATTCTCCCACCATCTTAACATAAGCGTGTTCTTCATCAATCAGAATCTATTTTTCAAAAATAGATACATGCGCGATGTGTCGTTAAATACGCAATATCTAGTCTTATTCGCGCAACGTAGAGATGTATCACAAATTGGGGTATTAGCCAATCAAATGTTCCCGAATCAGCGTAAGGAGTTTTTGGAAGTTTATAAAGAAGCTACAAGCACGCGTTACGGATATTTGCTTTGCGACCTTCATCCGCGAAACACGTTTAGAGTGCTTCTGCGAACGAATATATTTCCAAACGAGCCTGAAACGGTGTATATTCCAGAATGACAAAGAGACTAAAGAAATACCGTGAATTAATAAAAATCTATCATCGACTGCCCCGGGCAATGCAGCAGATGTTTATTAAAAATATCGACGCCGACTTTTTAAAATGCATCTGTGAAATCTGTCTTAACGTTATAAATTGCAATGTATCAATGAAAACCCCTCAGAAGGCTCGCCTACGCCGCTACAAGAACATAATACGTGCACTCGCTCGTAAAAGTCAAACTGTAGCGAAGAAAAAACGAATTATTGTACAAACAGGAGGGTCATTTCTCCCCATCTTATTTTCAGTTTTGGGTCCTTTACTGACTAGATTAATATAATGAAGAAAGTGGTAGTGATTCCCCACGAGGTGTACGCTTCACTGCAAAGGAATCCAGACACGGATCTAGATCCCCGTAAAAGCAGACTTAAAAGAATGGAAAGCGAATTGCTAGCCCTATTAAACAGTGAAAAAACACCTGATGAGAAAAGAATCTTATACCAAGAAGCTCTGCAGAAATTTCTTCACGAGTACGAAAATTATAAGAGCCCTACAGAGATTCCTGTGGTTATTAGGCACAGCATGGGGGACGATGGACATGGCGACATAGGATCTGTGCCCGACGATACAGCTGACCAACCAAAAAGATTAGCCACACAACATATCGAACATGTATTAAAAAGCACCCTCCCACATACATTGATGAGTAAAGGCTTAAGTCTTTATAATCTATTGAATGAGGATCCAGCCATACAATGGACCGATACAGGCGAGATCATTGTGGAAGGATCAAAGGTACAGGGATCGAATATCGTAGACATTGTCCATGATCTGGTGAGAAAGTGGGATAGGCCATCACCATCAGGATGGAAGCATATTAAAGCAAGACTACAACAAATAAATGTCCCTAAAACGTTGATAGGAAATCTGAACAGGTTAAAAGACTTGGAACATGCAACGCATGTGACACAATTGAAGGCGCCGTCACCCCCGGCGGTAACACCTTTGAAGAGGAGCAAGAAGAGGTTAAACCAACCCTACCCACGTGCCTCTAAAATACGCAAATGGCTAACGTATTAACTAAACGCTATTATGACATTTCTACCCCATCCTCTTACGGCGGCGTAGATAGACTGTACAGTGTTTACGGAGTAGGAAAAAAAGACGCTTCATAAGCCTGTGAGAAAAAGGTTTAAAACAGCCAAGACAACGGCTTCCTAGATTGATTCTATTTGGCAAGCAGATTTAACAGACATGCAAAGATATTCTGTGTATAACGATGGTTACCGCTACATTCTATTCATAATAGACGTATTCTCTAGATATCTGTGGCTAGTTCCTCTGAAAAATAAATCACCTGACAGTTGCTAAAGCCACCAAAACGCTAATGTTAAAAGAAAACAGGGTTCCTGGCTATTTTTGTACGGATATGGGGAAGGAATTTATAGGCCGTGCTTTTCAGAACATGTTGAGAGTTTAATATCAGCTATTACACAACCAATTCTATACATAAGGCTTCTTTAGCTGAAAGAGTTCAGCGCACCATAAAGGAACGCATGCACCGTTATTTTACACATAAAAACACACAGAGTTCTAGACATTCTGGAATCATTGGCATCATCCTACAACCGCTCACACCATCGCACGATTGGGACAACACCTAACGAAGTTTTAGAGAGATACGCTCCCGAGGAGATGGATCACCACCAACACCACACTCGGCGCGCTTCAAAATCAATGATTATGTAAGGCTGTCGCGTTCGGGGAACAAATTCGCAAAGGGTTTTGAGCATGGACACGCGAGATTTTTAAAGTTAGGGCTATGAGACCTAAAGGTGAGATAATGATGTATTACATTGAAGATTTGAATGGGGAAGAAATCTCAGGAGGTTTTTACCGCGAGGAAATGCAGAAAGTTGCGTTTAACTTAGGAAAAAATGTTTAAAATTGAGAAAATTTTAGGAAGCAAAGGTTCAGGAAAGAGAAAAATGTACCTGGTGAAATGGCTAGGGTACCCAGAAAGCTTCAACACCTATATAAAAGCTGATGCAATAATGAAGCTTAAATAGTATGCAACATGGCTCCTAACCATTTCTACGTCACACTCCCGTCCTCCTCGTCCCTCTGTACACCCTAACAACACACTAGCCAACTTTGTAACAGAGATCCACGGGCACATTGAATTGGGTCGTGATTCGTATGAGGTGGGGATATGCGAAATTCAGCTGTACACCATCTTTTTAAATATTGAACATAAAGAAACCGTTTTTACGATTCTTAGACATTGACGAGTGTGAAAAATCTGGGGTAGCTATGGATGAAACTATGCGTATCGCTCGGACTAAGGTTGCACGGTATTACAGTACAGAAGTAAGACTAGGACCGGGTCAATATGGTTCGGCCGAGGATGTTGAGAGGCTTAAACGTAAGTTTAAGAAACTCAAACCTTACGAATGATTTAGTATACGAAATCGTAAACAACCCTGCACATACACTAATCCTAAAATCAAAGACTAACAGACGTATTAAAGACTATAGAAAGTTCCAAATTCTAACCAATGGCCGATATAGCGGTCTTCCAAAGACACATTTCACGAGACAGCATGACTTGTCCAGATTAATGTATCAATTGAAGATGGAGAAATTGGCTGAAAGGTCCCCAGACGTGCTATATTTACAGTAATATAGTGGAGCACCAGTTTGTTGGGGATACCCAGGCACGCCTGCTGCGCATTGCTCACATCCCCAACCATAGAGGAAGGAGTTTGAGTATTACATATGACAGACCCCATTATGTGAATGTCGCAACTAATTTAATAACCAATATCTCAATATATATAAGAACGATTGAGGGTGAAAACTTCCCATTTGGTAACGGGAGCTTAACAGTGAAGCTACACTTTCGACGCACTGAGTTATAATGGATAGAAAGCCTTTCACCGTCTATCGAGGGGTGAGATACCAGCGCGGTAGTGGACTTGGATCCATTTTTTCATCCATACTACGTACGGCTGTTCCTTTGCTGAAGAGGGGTGCCAGATACCTCGGAAGGAAAGCGCTACAATCAGGCCTTAACACTGCAGAAGACATATTGGCCGGGGCTAAACCTAAAGAAGCTCTAAAAAAACATTTAAAGCGTACACGGGACGAAATCATCAAAGATGCAGAGAAAAATGCGTGGTGGCGGGAAGAAGAAGAGGGCTCCCCGGAAGAAGGGGTCACGTGGTATTAAACGTAAAAGGCTATCAAAAAAGAAGTGCTGTAAGCGAATGAAACCTATGGTTGACCACTTTTTTGACTGATATAAGCTAAGGACATTGATCTCATGAATCATAGTTTGTTTACCACTTGTCGAGAGAGGAGTCACTATTTCGCCATGGCACGCTTCATCCACCCATGTAGTTCACAATGCTGTAAATCGGAGCTGTCCCTTTTTGAGCTGCCTCCAACCCAAGTTTCTATTGAGCACAGTGACTTTATTACAATTAACCCTTTAAACACAATTAGTTCCCCGAGTGCACCTATAGAATTCGTGATACCCAGCTCAGGCCCTTACTTTTTTGATCCAAGCTGTGTGCACATGTACGCTAAGCTACGTATAGCCCATTCTGATGGAACGGTCTGCGATGACAAATATGCTGTATACCCTGAAACAAACTTTCTGCACTCCATATTCAACCAGTGTGACGTATATTTAAATCAGACCAACATATCGGCAGGCACGGGATACTATCATCTACGAGCCTATCTGGAAAATGTCCAACTTTTCCAAAGAAGCAAAGGCTACCTTTTTAAGTGCCGAGGGATATTATCAAACTAAAGATGAAAATAGTATAAAGGACAAATTTAAAAATTCTAAAAAGAAAATATACGAGTGTTTTGGACGGTTGCACACAGATTTCACTTTCCAGGAGAAGTTGCTTGTCAACGGGGTGGATATGAAAATAAAGCTCACCCGCACGAGTCCTGAGATCTGCTTAAATCTGGATGCTGATCAAGAGGGTGCAAAGCCCGTTGTGGTTCACATTATGGACACACACCTCCGCGTACGGCGAGTGAAATTAAGTTCACCAAAACAACTAGAAATTGAGAAAAATTTACTAAACGCGTGAAATATCCTATTAACAGAGTGCAAATCAAACTATATACGGTTCCTGCAGGGTTGGCATCGAAGCAGATAGAAAACATTGCCCTGGGAAATCTTCCTAAAAGGATATTAATCGGCATGCAGGACTATGCTTCGGTGAATGGAAAATATAAAAAGAGTGCCTTTAAATTCGAGAATTTCGGACTTAAAAATATAACTCTATACGTTAATGGCACTGCTTTGGGTGGAACAATGGGTACGGACTATTCATCAGACGGTGTTACCTCTTTGTGCCAGAGCCTATAGTAATGACCCATATTGCAGGTGATTGTGATGAGCTTGGTAATGGGGTAACGCAGGAAGAATTCATTGATCAATTTAACCTTTATCCGTTTGACATTACACCTGACTTATCTGCTAGCGTAAATACCCATTTAACCCCACAGCAGAGCGGAAACATCTCAGTGCGGCTGGAATTCGCCAAGCCTATAGACGCTCCTATTAGTGTACTAGTATATCTCGAATCGCAAGCCCTAATAGAAGTAGATAGATTTAGGAGCGTTATCACTGACTTTTAAAATGGATGCTAATACACTTAAGAAAGTAATGGAACGAGTAACACGTTCCAAATTTATCGGCGTGTTTGCGAAGAATGAAACACTGAGTTTGCCAAGTACGCGAGAATGCGGTAGTCTTATTGTGAACACAGATGTCATCAGTAATGAAGTGATTCAATGGATCGCTGTCTATTTTAAAAATAGACAGCGCCTGTACTATTTTGATTCACTCGGTACTCAACCCTGGAGTGACCCTATTATTGTAAAATTTCTCGGTTACATATTCCCGAAGTTGTATGGAACCCATTTCGTATACAAGGATATTTTAGTAGTTTGCGGAATGTACTGCGTCTCATTTCTCACGCGTCATGTGATAAAGAATTTATAAATTTTTTAAATTTATTTGACCCGTGTCACACTCGCCGAAACGATGAAATGGTATGCAAACAAATAAAAATCCGTTTTCCAATTGTACGTACTCGTTGTATAGTATAATGTTTTTGTTCGTATATTTGTAACGGTATATTCTGTAGTTGGTTCTTGTACTGATTTCTTTCATTTAATAAATTTATGAAAATATATTGTCTTCTTACCCCAAAAAGATCGAAAAACACTTACATTATTTCGGTGTGACATTGCTGACTGATCAGTATATCCTCCGTATTCATGACACGAGATTCTTCAAAAGATTGTATAACACGTCAAATCCTCATCGGACCTTAAAGGAATAATGTTCATTCTTTGAAAACATATACAGAGTATTCAGACAGATCCCCATTATGTGAAGATATCTTTGGTTCATTTAAGAGGAATAACATTGATTACCATAAAAAATTTCGATTTTAGCATAATGGGGATAAGAGGTAAAACCAAATAACATTGATTGCCCTAAAAAAAAATTTCGATTTTTGGCGAGGATCTAAATGAAGTATTTGACGATACTACAACCCTCCATATATACTGGTCAAAAAAAGAAACGCAATTTTTGAGATTTATTAATAAACATGAGGACTCGGTATATAGTAAATGATTCTTTAACATAAAGTCAATAACGCGTATGGCCACCCCTAGCCACAATGCAGGCTTGGAGTCTGGCCCTCATCGACCTCAACAGTCTCTGCAGGAAAGCAACAGGGATGGCCCTCCACTCTTCAATAATTGCATTGGTCAGTTCCCTGATGTTCTGCGGCTGATGCTGACGTCTGCGAACTCGCCGTTCAAGTTCACCCCATGCGTGCTCTATCGGTGACATGTCTGGGCTGAAGGCTGGCCATGGTAAGGTCTGCACCTGTTGTCCCTGCAGGTACGCCTGCACTATCCTGGCTGCATGAGGTCGTCTGGCATTGTCCTTTTGCAGGAGCACCAATTCTGGATGTTGCCTCATGAATGGAAGAACATGTGGGTGAAGAATCTCATCCCTGTAGCGCTGGGCAGCCAGAGCTGATAGGCCCACGATAGGTCACGGTGCTGATAGGCCCATTGCAGGCGTCGTTGCCTTCTTGCATCAGTGAGAAAAGGACCTCTGTAAGGACTGCGGGATCGGAGTCCTGCATTACGGAGTCGGTTTCTGACTGTCTGGTCACTAATTCTGTTGTTGTGGATACCAGGTGTCTCTCTGGCTGTCTGACGAGCATTCCGCTGCCGATGACGCAGGTGCTGCAGTACAATGTGGCGATCCTGGCGTTGGGTCGTCACACGAGGTCGCCCACGTCTTGGCAGGTCCTGAACAATTCCTGTGGCATTGTACCGTCTAACAAGCCTAGAGATTGTGCTGGGATGCACATGCATTCGTTGTGCAACTTGGACAGCAGACATGCCTGCATCCAACATGCCCAAGGCACGACCTCTGTTGACCTCTGAGAGTCGTGGCATGCCTCAATCGCGGGAAAAAGTTTGGTTTTCTCAACGGGCAGTGTATTCTGTGAAGTCAAAGAAAAAATGCATGCCTTCATAAAGAATACATTCAATTTAATGTTTATTTTTTGTAACAAAATGGCGTCTTAGCCGGGATTAGTCAGGTTTAAAAACATGCACCAAGTGGCTTTAAAAGATATGAACAAACATTTAACCATAATCTTGAAACTGTGATAATACCACTAACAACTTAAATTTTACACCATATGCAAGCTAATTGCGTTTCTTTTTTTGACCAGTATATATATATAAATCGAATTATAGTCACTTACATTTCTATGGTAGTCCCTTGCGTCGGATTGTAAGGAGCGTCACTGCAAATATCTTCAACGGTTTGCGTTAGAAATAATTCATCACGGTCAATCGCGTTAAAAAGATTAATTGCCGTTAATGCTGCAGTCACTTTCTTCATACAAATCCGGGGAGACGTACAGGTCCATGGTGGAGGGAATGATTATTCACTGACGCGAAAATAGCTACTGTTACTCCCAACTGAAAAATATCCCCTTTTATATGCACAATCGCCAAGCTCCGCCCCAAAAGACCAGATGTTCGTAGTGATTGGCTGCCGATGTAGCTGAGTGGAGCTATGACGTGTACCAATCCGCTATAACGGGGCCGGACGACTAATGACATCTTTATATTTTCTCAAAGAAATATATCCTAATTATATTTTTAAAAAAGCATTCGGTTTCCACATTAAACTGTGGGTCTGAGGTGGAGTGAAAACTTTACCCGTTGTTACAATTCG